>VZRL01001273.1:1117465-1161625 GCA_013397895.1 Origma solitaria | reverse complement strand
GAGAGGAGAGGAGAGGAGAGGAGAGGAGAGAGGAGCGTGAACACCGGACATGGTCTTTGCTGTGCACACCATACCTGTTCACAGACAGGTTTTCCTCTTGGAGCTTTGCACTGTGCCTTGCTCATAGGTGCTAAAATCAGATGTAAGCCTCCCAGGAATAAAAAAGTTACATATTCAAAATGACCCTGAAATTTTCCTTTCAAACAGCATTGCAAACAGGGTGACTCCCACTGAGCTGCTGGAAACACAGTCTGCTATTTATATACAGAAAATGCAAAGAATTTAAAATCTGCGAGGGTGGGAGAATGTAGAGCAGATCTCATCTGTCTCAAGAGTACCACAGGCAGGTCAAGGAGAAGAACAGAAAGTCTTGCTGAGCAGTGACAGTGTCAGTGGGACATTCAGTGAGGCCTGCTGGCCTAACCCAAATTACCGTCGCCAGTTCTCATCCATAGAATATCAGGTTTGGACTTTTATGTACTAACTGTATATGTGGATACATAAAGCTTAGATAAATAAAAAGATACAGCTATTCCTATTTGTACAATCTCTTTAGTTAAGATAATCATTCCTCAGCAGCACAGTTTTAATCAGAATCAGTTGAACTTACACTGTCTATTCCAGCCTTCCTCTGAAACTCACAGCTCTCTACACTTTGAAGTAATGTACAAACATTTACTGCTAGATCCTATCCACTGCCATCAATAGAATACACACAACCAAAACATAGGAAATGAGCTGGATTAATGGGACATAACCTAACCAGACAGTTGAAAGATCCTTGCCTAATATGGACTATAGTTCAATAGTGCAGAAACCAAAACTCTGGTGCTGGTTTTAGGAGGATATTTCAGCAGCAAGACATGGTACAATTTGCTTCCTTACCAAGAAGAGGGTAAATCTAATGCATCTTTCAGCAAACAGAACCGCGTAGTGTACATAGGCTTTAGAAGTGTACAGGCAGTGTACATAGGTTTTAGAATGAAATTATATTATCTCCATATTAAATCCTTAATGCAAAATTTGACTGACTATACCACTGAATTAAATAACCGAAATATAAAATTGAGTTGTTACTGTAATTTTTTTTAAACAAAAGTTAAAATATAGAACACAGAGAAGATGACCAAGGAATGAACTTCCACATTTTCAGAGTCTGAAAGACTGAGTTAGAAAACAGAGTTAGAAAACTCCAGCGCAACACACATTCCCAGGCAGAAAATGAAAAGTCACCAATTAGCTATAAAAGCTCAGTATGCCAATTTCAGAATATGTTCTTAAAATTATCATTTTAGAATCTGAGACTCTTCAGATGTCCCTTCTTTCTTGCCTCCTCCTCCCCGAGAACATGCTAGACCTAAAGAAGTCACAGAAATCCTCAAGGTCCTGCCTGCAGCATCTGCAAGTGAGGGGCAGAGCCAGCCAGACACAGCTGGGGGACAGGATCCGGTTTTGGTGACCTGGGGAAGGTGCCGGGGGCACAATTGTTTGCTGTTTCCTATAGAGGTGTTGGGAGGAGCAGGAATGCGGCTGCTCCACAAGTAGGGAGAAGCCAAGAGCCAAGGGCTACCTCAGCTTAGACTGCAAAGCAGGAAGGACAGCTGCTCATCAACTGAGGCAGCTCTGGCTTTTCATCGTGCTGCTCTCTCATCGCTACCATTTCATTACTTAACTTTTGTCCAGGATTTCTCCTTTTACCCTGACCATAAAAGATATTTCTGTATGTATTCACCATCATTCAGCAATTACAGCAATTACATCATTATGCAGAATTACATAATACACAAGCAATAAGGAGTTATCAAGTGATTTTCCTTTTTAAAAAAAAAAATCGTCGTGCCTTCTATTGTAAGAACTCTCATAACAATATTGTGCATTTTTATTCTATGGCATTTATATGAAAGATTACCATCACATCTAAAATCATATATGAAAAATCCGATTTGCTTTATGTCAAGTTAATGAGTTTCTTGTTTTTCCTGAAAATCAAATAATGTATAATTTTTACATTATCATGTTAATTCAGAAGGAAATATTGCTTTGGAATGAAGCCATCTAACCACCAATAATTCTGTTTTATGACATCATCCAAGTTTCAGAGTTTTGGCTTTGTTCCCTACTGAAAAAAATCCTCCAAAAGAAAATTCTTGCAGTAGTTTAGGTTTTGTTTTACACTGCTAGTCATGACTTGAATTACTTCAATTTCAAACTGGGCTCCTGTTCCCTCTCCCTATTCAATATCTTCTTGTGGCCAGTTTAATTGAAACAGATTTATCTGTGGTGTAGCAGGATGCAAACGTTCTGACCCATGCTGCATTTCCAGTGTAAGCTCTTTGCCCAGCAGAACACAAACCCAAAACGCAGCACAAACGCTGTCCCTCCAGGCTCAGCAGAGCAGTGCTCAGGGGTTGGACTCCATGTTGTCACTGCAAAGGACACAGCAATCAGAGCAAACCAGTGCTGAGGAAACGTTCATCTTGGGCATCACTTGCATCACTTTCTACCACAGTCTTTCCCCCATCCACCTAGGCTGGCCACCTGGTCATAAAGAGATCACATTGGCTAAGCAGGACCTACCTTTCCTAAATCCATGCTGGCTGGGCCTGATCCTTTTGTTGTGCTCTAGGTGCCATGGAATTGCACTCAGGCCAATGTGATCCACAGCCTCCTCGGGCACTGAGGCGGGGCTGACAGGCCTGCAGCTCCCAGGACTGTCCTTCCAACACTTCTCCTGGGTGCGTGTCACACTGGGCAGGTGTCTCACTGGGCAGGTGTCACACTGGGCAGGTGTCACACTGGGCAGTCTCCAGCTGGCACTGCCCTGCTTAACCAGGACTGATGACAAATGATGGAGTGGCTTGGCAAGCTCTTCCACCAGCTTCCTGAGTGCCCTCAGGTGAACGCCCTCTGGCCCCTGTGAGTGTTTAAGTGGCCCAACAGGTCACTGAATAGCTCCTCCTGGCCTGCATGGGGCCTGCTCTGCTCCCTGTCCCTGCACTAATGCAGGGCCTGCCTGCCCAGACGATAACTGCGCTGTCTGCCAAAGAGTGAGGAAAACAAGGCATTCAGTACCTCCACCTTTTCTTCATCCTTGGTGACAATATTACCCCCCACGTCCAATAAATGATGATTTTCCTCATTCTGCCTGTTGTTGTTAATATACTTAAAAAACCACTTATTATCTTTCATGGCAGCAGCCAGATTGAGTTCTAGCGGAGCTTTTATCTTGTAATTTTTTTTCTATGTGACCTAATGACATCCTTGTAACTCTTCCTGAGTTGCCTGCTCCTTCTTCCAGAGTCTCTCCTTTTTCCCAAGTTACGGTGGAAGCTCCCTGTTCAGCCAGGCCAGTCTTCTTGCCTGCTGGCTCTTCTTTCAGCACGTGGGGATGGTCTGCTCCTGCACCTTCATCTCCTTCTTAGAGTATGTCCAGCCTTGCTGGACCCCTCTGTCACTAAGGACTGCTTCCCAAGGGCCGCTCCGAAACAGTGTCCTGAACAGGCCAAAGTCTGCCTGCTGGAAGTTTAAGGTGGAGGTTTTGTTGACTCCTCTCCTTACTTCACCAAGAATCAGAAACTCATTTTGTGGTTCTGCGGCTGAAGGCTGTCTTGAGCACAGCATCTCCCACCAGCCCTTCTTCGTTTGCAAACAGATCTAGTGGGGCACCACCGTGGCAGGCGCAGCCACCAGCTGTGTCAGGGAGCTCTCTTCCACACACTCCACACACCTCCTAGACTGCCTCCTCTCTGTGAACCAAGCCACGATCAAAAAAGCCAAAATTCCACCAACAGTACAAGTCTTTAAGCCACATGTTGATCGGGTGGGTTCTCCTGTTACTCCTACAGCCAACTGGCAACAACAAAGGTCACTATCACAGTAAACTTAAGAAAAGCACCCAAAATATCTCTGGCAATATTGTCTGGCTTTATTCACTGCAAATTTGATCGACCAATATTTATCAGCCACTAATAAAGCTGTCTTAAGCTGCATATAATTCATATAAAATTCCAGGCTGGCAGAAAAAAAGACAACACTAACTTGCAAGGAAAGCAGAAGTTTGAATCATTAAACAAAAGAAAAACTGCCTGAGCTCATTATAAATCACCCAGGTAGGCGTGTGTCCAATAATAATGACGGCTGTTCCTAAGGCACAAACAGAATTGTCAATAGAAGTTGATATCAGCTCAGCTTAACTTATATGACACATGCGCTAAAATAATTTTTTAGAACAGCTTATAGATATTCCTATATGTACATAAATGTCACTGAGAAAATACTAACTGGAAGTGTCTTTAAGAATGGCAAAAATCTGGTATCCAGATTACAGACAAACAGATACTTTTCTATCCATTCGTTTCAGTACAGTTTTTAGAAATGCCATTTCGAAATGTCTGAATTTTAAATTATAGCCAAACCTCAGAAATCTGCCTTCCATCACCTGGATGAAAATTTGGCAGTATTTTTCATTTCTCAGGATATATTAAACACTAGGCTTTGCACTGCTGAGATCAAATGTTCTTAAAAACTAGGAGCTGAAGTACCTCAGACACTCCAGGATGTTACCAACAAGGGACTTTTCTTGGCAGAGCAGCAGGAAAAGTCAGGCTGCTGTCTCCATGGAAGATGCTGCTGGCAGCTACTGCTCGACTGTCCACCAGCTCCTGAAGTGCTTTCCTCCATCACTCCCTGAGAGCTGCAGCTGTCACCTTTCTTGGAAAGGCACTTTAAGCAGCTCAAAGGCACAGGAGCTACATTAGGGGTCGAGCGTGTTAACTGACCTGGCTGGGGGATGAGGGGAGCAGGTTGAGCAGGTTTTGGGTTTTTGCATTTGCAAAGATCACAGGTGGGTCTGGCTGGTTGAACTCCTACAGTATTCTCGAATGGAGCTGCATGCTCATGGCAAGCTGCAAAGGAAGGCAGAAATCTATGGCACTTACCTTACACATGGATTGCCATGTGTCAGTGCTGCCAGAATTTGTATTTCAGCTTTTAAATGTGCAGAATTAGGTTTTAAAGAAAGTTCTGCCTCTGCTTACAGGGACAAACTCTGAGGAGAGGTCAAGACCAACCAACTTCTTGAACCAGCAACAGAAGCCAACAGCTTTAAGAGAGTGATTTTAAGTGCCAACATTGCTCTTGCATTTACTACGTATATAGGGTTCCCTGAACACCTGAAAGCTTTTTGGAAACCCAGGTCCTGAGCCTTCCTGCTGTTCCCCATTCTGTGTACTCTTTGATCAAATCTATCTTACTTATTTTGCTTAAGAGTAAGCCATGCACAATGCAAAACACTGACACAGATTATAGGCAAAATAAATATTTTATTGGTTTAATATACACTTTTTAAAAGAAATCAGCCCTTGTGTGTCTTCCTAACACAATTTAAAAAATTTTATAAACTTTTTCATATAATATTGTAATATTTGAAACTATTTTTGATTAAAGACCTTGGCATAATGTAAGGAGTTTTAGTAATGGAAATGGCAAAGGAGTAAAGACAGTTCAAGCAGAGCCAAAAGAGATATTACATATCCACTAAATGTGTATTTGACCACATAAAAACTCCAATGACTTCCAATATACTCCATTGGAACAATCGTATATTCACCAGTCTGACTGAAAATACACTCAGTGAGGGATGGAGAAGGAAAAGAGATTTTTTCCATTTCCCCTACAATATAAGCAAGGTCATTCATGCATTCCAAGTTGCAAATCCTAATTGCTTTCAGAAGATAGTATTTTTATTGCATTTTGGTTAATATGAAGCAGAAGAGAACTTCTCTTGGTATGACTGCAAGTAGTCAACACCAACAAAAAACCACCCCAGTGCTTAAATAAGGCACTTTCCTATAGAGGGATGAGCAAACAGTAAGGAAGTAAATAAAATTAGTTAAAAGTTGTCTTCTACACAGAGATAAAGCTTTCAGTGTCAGAACTTTAAGTAGTTTTAAGAGTAACCTCATGTCATTCTACCACTCTGCTAATAGTAACCGCCCCAAGAATTAACAGCAATTTTTACGACAGGATTGTTTCCTTCTTTTGAAGTGGCACTAAGTAACAGCAGTGGAAACCATTATTGGTTATTTCAAGCTCTTAAAGTGGATCAGTTATTGCACAATAAATACCTCATAGAGGTCAGTGTTTTTGGGAGGGGGTGTTGTGGGGGTCTTTTTTCTATTGTTTTTTAAAAGCTAGGCTGAATGTGTATGTGTTATTTATAAATTGGTTATGTCTGGAAATCTTCAAGTTTCATGATGCATCATTAGACAAAGAAATTAGCTACATAAAAATTTACAACAGGGACATACAAATAAATACAAAACCTTTCCGAGCGACTCAGTTTTGCTGATGCTTTAAGGAAAGTACTGTTAAAGTGTCTAAGTCCTTACAGATGAACTCAAGGAAAGGCACACACATCGGAGAACCAAGCGCCGAACAGAGCAGCCCATCTCAGCAGCTTTAACACCTCCTGAAGCAAAACCAACTTGACACTTTCACCAGCGGGTGCTGCCCAAAGCAGCATGTCCAACTATGTCCAACCTTACAGAAAAAAAAGGAAGATGAAGACCTACATTAGGTTTTTGGAAGTCTTCTTCTTAAGTTTAACTATGTATTTTGATACTATTCATATCTAAGGCAGGCAAACTACAGACATCCCCCTGCATGATGCATCAACGTAAGTCATCACAGAGCACACTGAAACTAAAAATCAAGGACCACTCTATGAGAGCTGACAGTAGAATGGGCCAAGCTACAAACCAGCTGATTTTCCAAATCTATCCAGGATTATCAGTATTCTCTGCATTTAATGAACTTCAATTTTGATCACTTATGTTTCATGGGAAAATGCAAACAAAGCAAGGTTTAAGTTAGCAATGATATTTCATACAATAAAAATAAAATCTGGTTCTTGCAGATCCCCAAAGATTACCTGTAGTACCAGTTTCATGGCTGTGTATCCTGTTTCGCAGTTGCAGATCTGCTCTGGGGTGATACAGCTGCTAACAACCCACTTACTATTTCTCGTCTTATTTCACCAACAATAGATTCCTTGATCTGAAAGGGATTAGCCAAAGTTTTAAGGTTAGTAAGTTATATAACCAATGGATAAAACTAAACGATATTGCAGATATGTTTGATACTACCAACATACAAAAACTTGCACCACCAGAAAGTCAACTTTCAAAACTGCAAATGGAAAAACATTGGAAGAATGAAAAAATAACTGTAAGGAATTTTGAAGTTCTTGCAAATTGTATAAATGAAAAACAAACTAGTTCCATTTTTCCAGATGGTAAACATATTTGTGTTTTACATTTAGGATATCTGGTTTTATGCTAAGAATAAAATACATTTCAACTATGCAAAGTTCTGAAAAAAGCATTCCAGGATATATACACCAAAAGCATCCTAAATGCACTACTTTTTGACATGTTGTTATTCTCTTGGAAAGGATGGCAGGACTGATCTCCTTCACAAATGGATTACACAGTACAAAAGGTCCAAGTCCATGAACATGAACTGCTGTTTACATGCAATTCAAAAGGAGACGGATCCTAATTGCATACTTTCAGCAGGAAGGACGGAGAACTTCAACAGTTGCTCCAATCATCAGTGGGCCACTGGAGTGTGATCTATGCCAGCAAAGGCTATTTTTCACCAGATTGTGAGAATGCATTTGCCCATTAAGTTTTATATAAAACATACCTAGCAATTTCTAGTAGCAGACATGTGAGTGTGGCTGAGGCTACAAAAGAAGAGCAGAGCACTGATGGCTGCGGTAAAGGAAACAAAGGATAAAAGGAGACAAAACACAGTTCTACAAGAGCATATTATGCTGGAAATGAGCAGGGCATGACAAATAAAAACAATATGGGCTTCCTGCAAGTATAAGAAACCTTGGGCACCAACTCATTTTTTTGGATGGTCTTCAGGAGGGACAAGACAGATGCAGTTCAAAGGACAGAGGACAATGACTGTGACAGGGTGCAGGGGGTTAAGAGCCAGAGCCTGGCCCAGGGTCACACACAGAAGCACTCAGCAGCCCAGTTAAGCAATACATTTTTCTTTTTCATGTAAGTCTCCCCTTTTCCTGGTGCGTCAAAGGGATTAAGCAACAACGTCAGAAGGGTGGCAGCAGCATTAGCAACAGGTTATTTATCCCTTGTTCTCTTTGGCAGGCAATCCAATCCCTAAACCATTAGTGGCAAAGTTCCTCGTTTCATTACTACTTTGCATCAAGCAGAAATTCAGAGACTATAATGTTATTGGGAAACAGGTTTCTAGTTGGGTTGTTTGCTGATTAACAGACAAAAGGAAAGCAATTGTGTAATAAGGCCTGCTTCACCAACAGCTGAAAGTCCAGAGGGTGTCTGTGCTGATGCACACACTGATGTACAAAGCTTTACAACCACTGTCAGCATAGAAAGGGCTTTGGGATTTAGAAATTTAGGCACAGGGAAACCTGCACATAGCACCCCAACTATCCAGCAGACATATGAGAGCCCCGCAGTGCTCTCTCCACCTCTCTTCTTCAGTATCACACGGGGTGGGTCTGTGAGTATGCTACAAACAGTCATTCTGTACCCTCCTCTCAACAGACAGACAAAAATAAACCTCACTTTCTAAAAAAAAAAGAAGAGCTGGTAAAAGCTTCCCAAATTAGCAAGTAAATGGTCTAGTATGACAGACAGTCTTGTAACAAAGTAGAGACTGGAAGCAAACCAGCTCCTGTTCTATTCTCAGCTCTTCCAACATCTTCTGTCTGACCTTGATTATTTGAGCCCTCTGCTTCTCACCTTCCTGTCTGGACGACAACAAGGCCACCCTCCACTGCCTCTTTTCACAGCCATTGCTTCCTCCCCCCTCCAGAGCCAGCAAGGTCACTCCTGCGTGGTGAGCGCAGCACTGACTCCTGCAGTGACTCAGTACCACGCGTGTGTCATGACCAAGGGCCAATATTTGCCTTTTTCATTATAAATGATTTAGGGCAAGGTGCACCTTCTATTTGCTCTGCAGAGGGCACAGCCCGCTGCCAAGGCTTCCTCTGTACAAAAGACAGAGAAGCACTCAATGAATGCTCCATCAATTACTTTTAGCAAGTGAATGAAAAATTGATCATTTGAAAAATGAGAGAACCACTCATTTATGGTATATTTACTACATTGCTACAACACCAATACTCAATATTGCATTGAAAACACAGTATCATATTCATAGATAGCTTTAAACAGTAAACCAATGATCTTTGTCCCTAGAAAAGAATAACCATTACTGCCATATTATGTTGCTGCTAAATAAAGAACTGATTGAGAGTGAAGTGTGCCAAAGTGGCAATCTGGAGGTTGGTGTTCTCCACCTACTAATGAAAAAGAGGAATGAGGCTTTTCACAATGCTTGTACTTCTGATCTTGATGTACTTTTTCTATACTTCTTAAAAGAATTATTTCCTACTCTATTTTCTTCCCATGCCATTTCTTCATGGCAGCAGCTGGTGAGTTTTTATGCTCAAAACAGTAAGATGAGGAACCCAAAACCTGTATACATGAACAACCTACATACATTTTGATGGATGGTGAGTTAACGTGTAATTGAATGGAAAATGGAAAAGGGAAGATACTGTACCACACCATCTCTGTCCAACAAAGACTCATTACAGCCTCTTAAAGCAGATGTTGACAGGAAAATCAGACATTTCTTTAAAGTGTAACTTCATTAAATGCCATTTATAATGAAGAATGGTTAGCAAAATCAAAACTTCCATTGCTCTTAAGCAGAAAAATATTTAAACTATCACACTTTTTAAACTCGAGAAGAGCAGACTGAGAGGGCCTGGTGGCACTCCTAGGGACACTGTGACTTACACAAGTCTAGCAGTAAGTGCTTCACGTGATAATCCTGTGGAGGTCAGGCTGTATTTTCATCAAGAGAACTACTGTTTGGTATTTTAACACTTCACGTTGTTCAATATTTTCCTGTCGGAGTTAGTCCATTAATGCTAAAAGTGAACACCATGGGCTTTTTTTAATGCCAGCGAATAGTTACAGGCCAAAGTTCACACGCATTACAGCCCACCCAGGCACAGCCCACCCAGGCATATCACACCCACTGCCTGACTTTTCTCTCTCCAACATAAGGTCACACAGCTACAGAGAATGGGAGGAATAATTGCAAGGGTTTAATGGTTTTGAGTGCATACATCAAGGATGCATCCTAACAGACTTCTTTCTTCTGACAATGAAACTGGAATTCCTTTGCTAACAACAGGGCGATTTAAGCAAGGCATATTTCAATTTACGCTCTGTTTTAGCTGTTATGAAGTAATAAAGATTTTCCTGGTATGTGTTTAATAGCATGTTCTGGCTCTGCAAAATCTACCTGGTACTTTGAGCCAATGCATCTTCACTCTGACCTGCAAAACTTCTCAGGCTGAGAATCTTGAGTTGATCCGGAACCCACTGCCAATGAAGTTTAACTGAGGGACAGTCTCTCTGTGTGCTCAAATATTCACCAAGTGAGTCAAGCTCAGTTGTTTGCTGACTACTCATCTTTGAATAGCAGCCTCTCAGTTCAGTGTGGATTCTTTCAGCATTACAATGTCCTCAGTGCCACACAAACCAAATAGCAATCTCTGTGCAAAGAGTACACATCTTTATTTGTTATCAATTAATGAAGCGAAAGAGGAACTTTCACACAGGCTAACTTAAGAAAAAATATTGACTGAAATAATCCTGTCCTTTGACTCCAGCTCTTTTTTTTTTTGGCTCTGCCACTTTTGCAGTACATTTGAATTACAGTTCTCCTTCCTACCTCAGTTTCTCCTTTAGCAGCCCTCCACCATGACACCACTGCCCTGACACAAGGATTTTTACAGATGGCCTGCATACAAATGCCACATCCTGACTTCACTGCAGAAACAGCAGCACAGTGCAAAGTGTGATAAATATCTCATGTCCAGTTCTTCTGATAAGTGGCCTGCATCTCCTCTGTTTCAAAGACAAAGCTAAGGTAGAGGTGGTTCCACTTATTCACAGCGTCAACACAAGCACACCTGGAAGGTACTATGGCATTACAGCCTGGCCTGTCGTACATTTCTAAGCATGACACCTTACCTAGAGTTTAGTGGTCTCTGGTAGAGCCATACAAAAGATTCAAGGGACATGCTAAAGGCTAAGAGTCCAATGACCCTCAGCTAGAGGCTAAGTGGTCCCTCTACTGTGAAGAAGAGGGAATAAAATCCACAAATTCTCAATTCCCATTTCTGTATTCAGAGCAGAGCTCGCTCCACTTTTTCACAAGCACTTCTTTTCAGAACAAGTAGCTTCTTTGGCTTCCTTTCCCCCATTTATATTACTTGCCAGAAAGCTGTTCTGTCATGCCACAAACAAAACATACAGTTTTAGTCCTGTTTCTTAACCTGGCCCACAGAAAAAAAAACCAAGCACTCCTCACTTTCACTGCCTGCCAATAAAATCAGTCCAATGGGATTGGTCCAACATCACTCCTAAACTCTGAAATAACTTCCCACCTGCCTTCAGCTTGCTTCACTTACATTCCTATAGTCCTTAGTGGCTGGGGTAGAGGGACTGGGAAAGCATGCTTAACATTTACTACAGCGTTGTTTCAGAAACATTATCTCACCACTCAAATTAACTCCAGTCTGGCATTTTAGCAAGCAAACAAGGCAAAAGTTTTC
This sequence comes from Origma solitaria, assembly GCA_013397895.1. Lineage (NCBI taxonomy): Eukaryota > Metazoa > Chordata > Aves > Passeriformes > Acanthizidae > Origma > Origma solitaria. The sequence goes on along the minus strand of VZRL01001273.1, from coordinate 1,149,930 downwards.
ACTTGGAAATCTTAAATACTGCTGCTTAACCAAGTACTAGAGACGGCAAGTTCTTTCCCAGCCATACTTGGCTATTAATTTACATGCAAACCATGATCACTGAAAAAACATCCACTGCTTTGCACATAAATACAGCTGTGGCTCCAACACCTAGTGACATGTTCTGAGCCTTCAGACACAGCACAGGCATAGTATGGAGCCTTGGCTGGAGAGGGAAGAGAAAACCTCTGTGGACAGGAGTTCCAGCCAGCCTGTCTTCAGGTTTCAGTGAACTCTGTTCAAACATCCCAGATCTCAGCCCTCCTTCCTCACCTCCCGTATGACTTGCTGCAGCTCCTCCTGCTCCACCGTCTTGTGGATTTCTTCAACTGAAGGCATGAGAGGGACTTTTTCAAGTTTGTGCTCCACCTCTGGCTTGGAGTCTTCAAGCTCCTCAGAGCTTTCCACCTGCTGTCCAGTGCCTGCTCTCGCTGGGGGAGTCGGTGTTAAGGCAACAGAGGCTCGGTACAACCTCTTGCTTTGACTCTTAGCTTTTCTGCCTGTGTGACCAGAGCACACTGAAGAGGAATCCGAGTTTCCATGGGAGAATACGGACTCTGTACCCTCTGCCGGGAGAGTTTCCAGTCCAAGCTCTCCCAGTCCTAAACCCAGTTCAGACTTCAGAAATGACTGCTCTCGAATAAGCTCAGAGACCTAAGGATTCAGAAAAGAAACAGTCCTGAATAAGCATACAAAAAAGTCATATACAGACACATCTATGTTTTCTTGCTATTTATTTAATCACTTACTCATTCCCTCCATGTAACTAATACAGCTATAAAATAAATATATGCTTTGCCTTTATGACTGAAACAAAGAATATCATAAAAAGGAATGTGCCTTTTTGAAAGCCAACATAAATAAAAATTGTGGCACTTCCCCAAGCCACTGACTTCTGCAATATGGATATATCTTGCTGGAGCCATTCACACAGACACACGTAAGGGCTTGATTTTTTTTTTGTTTTCTTTCTGCAGTTTTTGAACTACTTGTTTTCAGTAGCAGAAAATGCACAGAAATATACGCAATAATTTTCCTTAGAAAATTAATGAACTAGTATCACCATTTGTATCTACTAAATGGGAAAAACATCTCACTTCTACATATTCCTCTTATAAGCTAACATGTACACATATAGCTAAATTTGCTTAAGGAAAATTGCAGCTGTTTTCAACAAAGCGATTTAAGGGAGTAAAGTATTTCTAAAATTATGTGTCAAATTAATCTCCTGCAACCTTTCTTTAAAGTAAACCCTTCCTGAATCTTTTTGTTAGGAAAACATACAGTACACAGCAATTACTTACTGGTTCAATGACGTTTAATGGAGAAGGACATGACAGATTATCAGCACTCCTGCTTCCATACATACCCTGAAAAATTAAGTCAAGTTAATGCACTTAGTAATTTTTAGAGCTCTCAGAACCTAATATGTAAACACACTGCATCTCAGACAACTTTCTGTAAAACCAGAAAGTTGGAAACAGGAAGTGGAACTGGTTGGAGAACGTTTATTTCAGTCATTTTTAATGCTGGTCCTCTTCTATAAAAGGATTTACAAATAAAAAGATATTTATACAGTTCAAATAAGGCAAGTTTGGCTTGAGATCACAGTAATACTGTATTTTCCTGTTCTTGGGTTTCAATTTTTTTCCCATGACAAAATACTGAAGAGGAAGATGTGGCTCTGCCTGTGCTGCTTCTACAGAAGAGGACTGGCTAAGAAAGAGAAATGAAACCCAGGAAGAACATATGATACTTTCTTCTGTGCTTCTTTTGTTTGGCTGATGACAGAACTGCAGCAGAAAAAAGAGGAACAGTCTTCCTCTGAGTGAAAAATAAGAGAAAATATGTTGCCATGCCACCAGATGAATGTCTTTTATTGCCTCCTTGTGTTTTTAGAGAGTGTTTGTGGGAGCAGAGCTTCTCCCACTGTTTGTCAGCGAGCCATGTGTTCATCTGAAGGAGTCAACAGAGGAAAAAACTGATGATAACTGGATTTTCCCAGTTTTTTTTTTTTGGCCATGGATTGGCAGAGCTAGAGAGAAAGAACACTGCATTTCTTGGGAGAGAAACGCTGAATTTCTCATCTCCCTGTCCTCAGTTCCCAAGAAAATCAGTGTAGAGAAACTGCAGAAAGACCATCACCACCCTCCAAGGATTTTAGACATGAGTACTACCTACCAGAGTAGGTAACTCAGAGTCATGAAGAGGAAAAAGAAGAAAGCACTGAAAGACATCCGCCCTTCTCAGCCCTAAACCCCCAGAAGGTATGTACTGATATGTATTAACACCAAGAAAGTCACATACCTTTTCCGCAAGATGAAATACTGACTTAAAATAAAAAAATATGACCCCTGATAATACACATGACATCATTAGATTCCCACTTGAAGAGTTTTAACAGTTATGAATTATTATTTGTCCCTGCTCATTGCAGGAGGGTTGGATTAGATGATCTTTAAAAGTCCCTTCCAACCCAAATTATTGTATGATTCTGGGGTGAACTTTACATTGAGAAAATAATGCTGCAAAACCGATACTTACTAAGTGTGTCTGAGGTCTGTAGGGTGAAGACATGTGCAGACTTCTCAGCTGGTCCTCCAAGGCAAGCAGACGTTCTTCCAGCTGCATCTCCAGCTCCTGGAGCTCCATGCGCACAGACTTTCTCAGGCTCTGCAGCTGATCAGCCTCATACCTTCAGCACAGAAAGAACAGAAGCATTCACTGCACAAAGAGCTGATTGAGCAGGACAGCGCCACAAGCAAAGGACTTCATACAAGGGAATTCAAAGTGGAACACAAAAAATTCAGGGGAAAATTAGCTGAATACCTATATGGAAGTCTTTCTACATTTATAAAAAATATATATGGCTTCAAAGAAAAAAAAAACAACCCATAGTGTATCACAGAATATTCACCAAAAATTTTAGCTTTAAATACAGAAGAAATCAGCATTTCCACATATATCCAATCAAAGCAAATTTAAAACTGATAAGAACCACCACAGAGTAATGCAATAATAGCATGTTACTTCTCCTGTGTGGGTATAGATTCCCCAGCACTTGCAGCTACATTTTGGCCAGGAAATCACTGTCTAAGGCAGCCAACTGATTTCAAACATGTTTACTTTTAAAGTGATAGGTCAAGAGCTGATTCAACTAAACTAAATATATCATCAGTTTTAAAAATTGTTCCAGATCTGCTGCTACTGCAACTCCTGGTGAGCACAAACACATGAAGCCAGAATATGAATTTCCTCTGCAGCCTGCTGAGTAGCCACTGAAAGTTGGAAAAGCATCTGAATGCTACAATGTTCATTCTTTATTTATATCTACAAAGATGGGAGTGATCTGAAAATCAAAACCTGTAGGAGTTTTTCCCCTGCAATATCCTATGTTCAAGTATCCTATGATAAAAGCCCTTAAAATCTGCAGCTGTAGAATCACTTTGGAGAAAGGATACAGAAAAAGAGAATTTATTAGTGAGAAATAGGGATTGGAAGAAACAAATAATAAAAACTCTAGAATGAAGAAGAAAAAAGTAAACAGATTCGGGAAAAAACTTATTTTCAACTCTGTTCAAACTGAATAGATTTCTTGCTGATTTCAAGGGCAGTAACACATTTTCTGATATGCCAGAGAATTTTCTCTTCTTTTTTTTTTAAAGACCATTATACCTTTCTTCCTCTGTCATGTGCTGATAAACTGTGGTCTGTTGACGCAACATAGTCAATTCCAAATCCATCATTTGGGTTCTGAACAAATTTAGATTTCTCCTCACCACTTGTAGCTCCTGGAAAGTATTCTGGGGAAATAAAAATATAATAATGAATTACATGGGAAAATTAATTAAATTAAGTTTGGATCCTGTAAGCAAATTTGCCCAGATGCACCTTTTGAGTTAACAGCATCTCAGCAACTTCAGCATATGATAGAAGCTGTATTTTATGCATTCACAATGGCTCAAGGAAACAACATTTTCAGCTGTATCATACAAGCAAACACATGAAAGAGTTTCTATGTATTCACATTAATTCCTTTTTAACATTATTTGCAGGAAACTCTCTTTTGGGAGCAAAGACAAGGAGCTGCCCCAAGTTAGCACAATCTGTGACACATTTAGGATGTTTCCTGGTATTTCATTTTGAGCCAGTACCACTACTTAAACAGGAGCACTTACTTCGTAGAGAGGTAGAATGGACGATCTCTGAGTAGTGTATCCAGCGGCAGCTGAAAAATCCTGACCCCTCATCACTGGGTACTAGGGGGAAGAAACAAACAATTTGAGATGGGAAAGGCATCCTCTCGAACACGCAAAAGCAGCCACTGTTAAAACACAACATTTCCAGCATTGAGATTTCTGCAATCCATGGAAATATTGTGTTACAAAAAGGAAACCTTATAAAATGGCAGCACCATTTAACTGGCACATGTGCACCAAAGCTCAGCAAGGCAAGTGTGCAGCAGGTGAAAAGCCAAACTGATCCTGTCTGACACAGTGAGCAGAAGTAAAAACTGTGTTTTTCTGCACAAAGCATTTTATGCCGGAAATGTAGTAGTTTCAGTTGTTTCAGATAATGATACAACTCCAAAACCAGAACTGCGCAAATGAAACTGTGTCCCATTTTGAAATCATGATTACAGCCAAATTTGTCATGGGATTTTCTTCAGTTCTTCGTTTGGGGATTTTTGTTTATTTCGTATTTTAGATTCACTACATTGCCTACATCCAAAGACCCCTGCTTGCTAAGGATCTCTCGTGAAAACAAGAATGTTGAAGAACTCCTATTTGCATGTTGCAACAACACATGGAGCAGACAGATAAAATTCAGGGGCTTGTTACATGTACAGACATAGCACAACAAAGAACAGTTGAAACAGCAAAAACATTTACCTTCTCAAACATGAAAAACACAGCTTGTCCAATATAATTTTGAAAGAATTCAAATGGCTACTGATATGCCATGGAATATTTGAAGCATGTTCATTCCTACAGAGAAGTCTTGCTCAAACATGATCACATTGAGGGGATGGGTTTATTTTTCCTCTGCCAGCTTTCTCTGTTCCCTGTTCTATCAGCAATTTATCTACTCCTCCTTATTCCTTCATAAAATCAGAATCACATATTTAAACATCTCAACTTTTTCTTTAGCCATTTAGTATGCTGTGTGGCAAACTTGATCTCTGCTGTAGGAAAAAGCAGTGAATACATCTTCATACCAGCCTCTGCCATGAGAAGGACCAGAGCACCCAAAATGAAACTAGTTTAGACTGAAGAAGAAGGGGACTAGATGTTTTTATCCCCTTGTACGGCTTTTTTTTGTTTGTTTGTTTTGAGTGACCCAGCTTGATGTTCTGGATGTAATACAGAGGTTTCTTCTTCAGCAGGTTTAGTTAGCGTGGTCTGTGTGGTAAAAGTACTGTAGCACACTGTAACCTTACACAACTCAGGGCTGCAATTGGCACACATGACAGAATTCCCCAAAGAAGGTTAAGTTTTGCAAACACTTTCTCCCAGGCACACCATGAGCAATGGTTGACTTAGAACACAGGTGACCACAGCTTTCTGCTGCAGAGTTGGTCACAGTACCAAATCTTGCTCTGAGAAGCAGGGTCAGCGGATATAGCCAAAGGAAGACTGGACTGTCCTCTAATTTTTGACAAGTGGCAAAGTTAATAAAATAACAAGGGTCAAAAAAAGCCCACTATGGTGTGCCACATGCAGTATGGTGCAGCCAGGCACTGTTTGCTCATGGGTTAGACACACAGAAATTTTAGGTTTGTAACTAAATAGTAGTCGTGTATTCATGCATAAATGAGCAGAGTCTGTAACTGCTTTGCCCACATAGCCTCCTGCAGGAGCTTGCAGGATCCTAAGTTGGATCACTACCTAAGAAAACAGCAGAACCAGGATGGCAGAGAAGGCACAGCTGGCAATCAGGAGAGGAGGAGCAGAAGGTGTGGCAGAAACTGGTAAAATTTATGTGCTTGCATTCTCAAGCATGTCTTCTCTGAGTGATGAGGTGGACAAAATTTCACATGCTCTGACAAAATCGATTCTTAAAAAAAACCTGATGGTATCAAGAACATGTTTACTAGCTCCAGAGTTGTAACGGAAAAAGATTGGCATGAAACAGCACAAAAACACACAGAGATCCATCACTGACATCGTTATTGAAGCTATGTGACTTGTAAGGAAAAGAATACGTTTTTATCAGCTGGATAAGAAGTATGTCGAAGAGAAGAGAAATCAAAGGACTGACCAGACCATTCTGTGATTCTATGAATATTCATTTTTAAATCTAATGATTCTCATCTTAGAATAATAGCTGATAAAGAGTACACTGTTCCTCCCTCCCATCCAAGATTATCCTTAAAAGTGAAAAAAAAGAAAAAAAAGAAAAATAAAAATCAGTCTTGGTCAACTGCAACAAGACAACATTAAATGCAAAAATAGTGGAGCACTGGAAAGATGATCATAGAATCATAGAATACCTTGACTTGGAAGGGACCCACAAGGGTCAAAGAAGTTCAACTCCTGCCCCTGCACAGGGCAACCCCAAGAGTCACACCATGTGCCTGAGAGCATTGTCCGAATGCTTCCCAAACTCTGTTTGTCTTACTGCTGTGACCACTTTTCTGGGGAGCCTGTTCCAGTGCCCAATCACCCTCTGGGTGAAGCACCTTTTTCCTAATATCTAACCTAAAACTCCCAACTTTAAACACTCTAAATTTGCCACTTTAAATGGAAGCTCCTAAAACAGTAGCAAATCCGTAACAGCACAAAATGCCTTTTTTTCCTGATCTGTTGAACTACACACAGGAATATTCAGGTAATCAGCTTGGTTTGGTAAGGATAAAATACAAAGCCCCTTTCACAAGAGGCAAAATTTGGCTTCCTCTTACCTGTGAGAGGTTTTGCAGAGAGTTCCTGATGTCATGTAGGACCCTGCGTAGCTGCATCTCCACGGTGGAGGGTGGGTTGATGGCAAGAGGACGATGAGGAACTCCATGCCTTGGAAAGAAGGGACAGCTGAAGGGGGAAAGCATGGCACCGAAGGAAGAGCCGGAGATGCTTGGGACACTGTGGGTGCTGAGCGTCCTCATGTGCTCGCACAGCGGCCGGTCCTGCCACTCGGCGGGGAGCGAATGCAGGGAGCAGGTGGACTGGGACATGGCTGCCGGCGTGTGCAGGGGGCAGCTCTGCAGCCTGCTGGGGCTCAGCTCCTCAGACAGCCTGCTGGGCCCAGCCTGGGGCGCCTCCTTCTTGGGGGATGAAGGCGCGATAAACAGTGTGGATTTGCACACCGGCTGGCTGGAGGCTGCCTCATCCTCGCTTCTATCATTCTCAGCTGCTGCTTTCTCATCCTCCTGCACACGAGTGTACTTGTAGGTGAAAGAGGGAGGACTGCAGAGAGTCTCTTTTCCTGGAGTTAACTGAACATTCACAGAGGACACCACCTTCACTGGACTCAGCAATGCAGTTGGGAGAGACTGAGACCGCCTCAGAGGATAGCCTGATTCAGCAAACCACAGCCTCTGCTTCCTCAGAAGATCTTTCGACTTAAGCAGAGTGCACCTGGCCTTGGGATCAGGTGAGCTGATGATCCTCATCTCAGCTCTCTGCAAGGCAACCTGAACTCTGTCCACAGGCGATGGGGAGGAGCCACCACCCTCCAGAGACTGCATCGACTTGAGGATATGGTGTGTGTGGTACTGAGGAAACTCAAACACGCTGCCTTCCTCCAGCAGGTCCGATTCTTTTTGCTCACTGCAAATGTCTTCCTCTTTAGAGCTGACCTCTCCTTGGACTATCTCTGATATAGGAGATGACTTGCTTTCTTGCCCTTGATTTTGTTCAGTTTTATACTCACTAATTTTTCTATCTTCACTCCTCCTGCTATCAGAACATGCCCCTACCTTTCGTCTCTCTACTTGAGAGATAATATCCTCTTCTTCACCATCATAATCCTCCTCATCATCATCTTCCTCCTCCTCTTCCTCAAACTTATCAAAACAGGGCAGTTCCTTGGCTATCAGCGTCTTCTGCTCCTCACTGTGTGATGTCACAGTTGTTTCACTGTCACAGCTGTCAGCACTGCTTCCCATGCCCTGCAAAGACTCCTGAACCTAGGAAAGATATTACACAGCAAAGGAGTGAATGTACTGGAGACTCAACTAGTGCCTTCTCAGGAGTCAGGCTAAGAGTCCAAGAACACATTCATTGGGTGCTGTGGTGGGGAGCAGGAATAATAATGCACTTAGTGCAAGAAAAACAGTGAAGGAGAACAAAGAAACTACAGTATCAGATATATTAGAAGTACAATTAAGTACTCCAAAAGGAGATTTTTATTTTTCTTAAGAGAAAACTCTTCACACATGCCTTTGATTTGACAATAGATTCCATATTGTAAGAAGAATAGAAGTGACAGAAGAGTAAGAGCAAAAAGAGTAAAATGCTAGTATTTTGGGTAGTGATGACAAGCAGATGGCTGTGTCATGGTGCAAAACTCCTCCCATTTATAAAGTTTCACATGAAATGAAGGGTAGTAGCATTAGGAAATGTATACAGAGGAGCAAGAACTGCAGGCTAGTGAAACTGTGTTACAGGACAGCACTAAGAATGGGAAAGCCAGTCTGCCCATAAACTCAGCCTGTTTTTAGTTAAACAATTGTTGAAGACTGAGAATGTCACATTAGGATGTTAATCTCAGTTGAAGACTGCATCCAGTACTATTAGCCCATCCTTTCTTTCTCCTGATCTTCTTCCCGTTTTTCATTCTAAGCCACAGTTTAAACCAGAGCACGTATATGAAGGAGTTGCTAATTTAATAGGTAACAAATAGCAGGAAAAGCATCTAAGAGAAAGGAAAAAAGAAGAGGTCTATGCATTGCAAAGCATATTCTTGAAGTTGGCCTGACTGGTGTATTTACAAGTGGACAAGCCATTTTCCTAAGAGTATATAGTATAAAGTACAGTCTTGGAAGTTTACCATAGTTGACACATGAACTAGAAATTTTCCCATCTCTAATTTCTGCAGCTCTCACTGCCATTAGGATATTAATTATTAGTTCCTTCTCAAGAGATTACTTATGATGTTTGTCAGGCAACAGTTCCTTCTCCAAACATCTAGAAAATTTCAGTCATGAACGTCACCTTTGTAAGTATGTACCTAACATTACACTCACTGGCACAGCCACAAATTATTATGAGAGACTGTGCAGGTTCAGATATTTTTCAAGTTAAAGGTATTAAAAGAACAAAAGTTTATAATGTCTAGGTGAAATCATGCGGGCTACATGTGTGTCTATCTCTGTCCTAATCCTCTGGCACATTGTTCAATTATAAATAAGGCATAAGAACTTGGAGGGAGAATTCTGGCTTCTTTGGTAACATGAAACCCCCCTGCAGAATATCCCGTCTCAAAGTCAAAATCTCCCTCAGAAATCTTAATTTTGGAAGTCAGAGATGAAAGGCAATATGGTTCAAACTTTGAGTTCTCTCCTGAGTTTCAGAGGAGAGCTATGGGGGATAGAGTCCATAATTTAACAGTAGATGGCACTAAATTACCGTACTTATACAAAACAACATATACTCCTCTGTATCCCCTTCATCTTTTCACAGGTTCTCTTCACTAGCTGCCAAGTTCTCATTTCCCCTAGCTGCATCATTCACGCGTATTTTCTGAATTCAGCTCAGCACTTGCTCTGAATAAAGCAGTGAAGGTGGTAGAGGAGAGCCTAGCAACTCCATGGCATAAACCTCGTGCAGTCTATTATACCTTTTCAAAACCGCGTAATAGAAAACAGAATAACCTCTTTGCTTTACAACCAGCACAGATAAACTTCACCAATATTCCAGTGAAGGGGCACTTAGCTGCAACATGCTTTTAGTGGGCTCTTCATCAGGTTGCAACAAACAAAAAAATCAGGAGCGATCAGCTCTCCTCTGAGTTACCTTCTAACACATCTGCCAACCTCAGTGCATTCGCGGTTCGGTAGAGAGCTGACAAGTGTGTCAAGACACGCTCTGCAGAGCCTCAGGATAATTTTTCCCTTTATTCACTTTCTTGCTCTTAGAAAGCATTAAGCTGATGTTTACAGGACACATAAAGACTAACATTGTCTTGGCTTTTACTTTGGTACTCAGTTGAAAAACTACTAAATTGGAAAGCCCGGAATACCAGTACCAAAATGAAAAAGCAACATTGATGGATGGAGAGGGTGAAAAATCTCTTCCTAGTAACTGCTCAACAGCTTTCAAAATACTTGGTGTGCCACAAGGGAAAAAACATATGGCAGATACAAGCTACAGAAATGAAAATGCTGGAGGTACCCAAAATCCCATCCGTCTGCTCCTTTGGGGCTTTGGTCTAGGTTCCAGACAGCCAAATGATGGCCTTGAGGTCAGGATCCGACACAAGGCTTTTCTCTGTCTGACTGGCAGGCCAATCAAATCATGGCTATTACTGTGTGTTTTAGGAGAACAGCTCTCCAAAATATCAGATACAATGCCGTGTGAACGTGTCTTCTGAGCAGACACCTAAACATTATGCTGGAACAAAAGCCTTCCTCAAAACATGTGGTCTCTGGTCAGTACGACAACAATTCCTGGGACAGAGATCAAAGCAACTGGAACAAGAAAGAGCATGGAAGCTCGAGATCAACTAAAATTAGTCTATCTTCACAGTAAAGTTAGTGTGAAATTGTTTTCATTTTCTGACAGTTGTTAATTTATAAAAAATTTTAAAAAACAAGCAGGGGGCAGGGGAGAGAAGAAAAAATAGAGTGGGAAGGCAAAAATTATTTTAAAAATGCAATTATCAGCAGAATAGCTATAATCTTTAAAGACTTTAATCTCTACCCACTACCAAGAGGAATCGACTACCAGACAGCGCAAAAAGATACACCAGAAACAGCAAACAGGACATACTGAACTTAGAGCTTATTCCAGTCCCAAGTATACCCAGACTAACCTACCAGAAAGGCTTTCAAATTTGAACTCAGTTCTGGTTTGGCAGGTCCAACTCTGAAAATTATAATTTGATAGATCTAGACTGATGGTCACAGTGGCAGCCAAACATCAACATCCCTCCTACCCTCCCCTACTGTTTCACACTGATCAGGAATATTTCAACCACAGTATGAGAGCCTTACCTGAAGCTGATTGAATGGAGAACAATCTGGGGAGTCCTCAGCAAAGCCACTGCTGTCAGAGTGCTGACTCGCTGTCCGTAACAGCTGATCTGTTTCAAACAACCAAAACCCAACCATAATTACTTTACAAATGACAGCCTTTCAAGACCAACCACGTTCAATACATGCTTTCCTTTTACATCAAAGTAGCATTAAGTGGGTAATACAGTTGCTTTTCAAACTCCACTTTGAACAAAACAGAGAAACAATTTGTTCGTTTCAAGCAGAATCTCTGTCACACAAAACCCCAGTTGTGAAACGCCAAGCAGCAGTGGAAGAGAATCCATCTTTTACACTTTTCATTCCTGTGCTGTGGAAAAAAACCACTGCATATATTGCCACTGTTGGAGTTTTCCTTTCACAAATCTGTACCACTGGTTAATCCACATGCAGGCAGTGGAAGAGTTGCTTTAGTGTTGCAAAGCATAGATTTGACATCTCTTCCGATCAGAGAGATGCTGGAGATCACCGGTCTCCTCCCAGCCCCCACCACCCATACACCCAAAGGAACAGCATCACACGGGCAGAGGGGACGATGGGGAGGACTCCCTCCAGCTGCTGGAGGGGGTCCTCTGCTGGTTTAGTAGACAAATGCTGAACACATTGATGCTTACACATCAGTGGCCAATCTGCCAAGGCATATTCCCAGTGCTCGTTTTATACATGCAAGGTAAGATCCTCCTGCTTGCTCCTTTCTACTCATATTAGGTAAGCATTAAAAAAGCCTAAAGAGGCTCTAAAACCCTAAGTGCTTCCCAGGAGTGATTTGCTCTGGAGCAAGCACTGCACTCACGAAGCAGCTTCGCAGGGACAGCTTAGCAAGCTCTGCAGTACACTAGTGCATATCTATTGTTCCTGACTGGACACAGGAAGCACCCACCAAGTGCAAGGTTTACCTTATGGCACCAGAAACATTTCGCTCAGCCTGAGGCCAGCATGGGCTACAACCTTATCTCACCTTTAGGTCTCAGCAGAAGTATACAAGCTTGGAGATGGGAAGCAACCACAGTGGCCTGTAGCCCCCAGACCCCTGGCACCTCCTCCACTTCACCCTTGAGCAAAAGCTTGCTGCTGTCTTCTCCAGGGCTCAATGTGGAATTTTGCCCCACTTAAATGCCAGCCACTTAAATGTCATCACAGAATTAATCCCAGTTCACAGCTCAATGTATTGGTATGCATTGTAACAACTCCTTTGAAACTGTTGGATATTCAGAACTAATTTTTTTTTTAGTACTAATTTTGATGAACATTTTACTAACACAGATATAAATAAGAGCCTGCAGCCTGTGAACACCAGTAGAGGCAAACTGCCCACCAAGCTTCTATATCAGTGATTTTACGCAGCTTTAAGGGAGTGCCTTTCAAATTGTGCTGCTGTTCTGTTATCATGGTAGCCACAATATCCTGCGATGACAAACAGTTTTTCCACCTCAAGACAGACATCCCCACCCAACTCCCAGTAAAGACAATGGAAATTACTTCCCTGAGAACTGGACTAGATCTTACTAACTGCCCAATACAGTTAATATAGCTTGTGACTACAGCTGAGGCTGGGGGGAAGCTGTTACCTCCTTCAAGGTGAATCATTACCCACTTTTGCTGCCAGACACTTTGGCCTCCTCTCTGTCTCTTTTCCTATTTTAATTTAAGAGAAAAAAAGACTACTGGTGAAAGCCTTAGCCTCTCTTAGGGAAGAGATTTCCACTAGTTCACATAAAGGAACTGACATGGGCATGTGCTGGCACCTGTTTTCATGCACAAGAGGTTCATTATTGCTCAACAGAATACTGACCTGCCCTTCTACTTCCTTCTCAGTCAGTACGTCCTTTTCAGCTACAAAAAGAAAAATTACATCTACACATTTTCTCAATTCAATTCTTGGTCTTCTCAGGGACACAGTACTAAAGTTAAAATTGGTCTTTTAGATAATTTCCTATAGCATTGGTTATTTATGCACATGCTTTGACAGCCTTACAGGACAGATCCTGCCAGTCAAGGGATCAGCCCAGAGCAGTCATTCACACCAGCCTCTTCGTCTTTATCCACGGCATGTGACTGGCACAGTGTGAAGAGATTCAAACTGCCTTGGTTCCACCTAAGGAGACATCCCCTTGATGCATCCATTCCATGCTTTCTGTGCTACAGAGATGCTAGGATTTATTTGAACATTTTAAAGCAAATCAGAAAAGACATGTTTTCTGAGTAGTCATCTGCTACCACACCTTACCCTTGTCTTTTGCAAGTTCTTAGAGTTCTCCACCACACCACTATGATGTAAATGCAGTAAAAATTATAATGAACCAGAATCTCTATTGAATCAGTAGTGAAATGACAAGGTTTGGTACTGTATGGACTGGAAATACTAACTAGTATGCTGGATATACTGATACATGACGGTATCCACCCTCCTTGTCAGCTACTGATCCAGCTCTGCAGCCTGCTCTATAGCACCTGAATATCTCTCAGATTCAAGCAAACAAGGGGAAAATATGAAAACATTTTTTAAAAAGCTACATAGTTACATTTGACTCTTGATTAAAATGCCTCCTGGCAAAGGCGAATCTTAAGAGAAGGAGTTTGCGATGAGATATGGCTCTCGTCTCTTCACCTCGAGTGCAGAAAACTCAGCACCAAAGGTTGGGTTATAGGGGCCAGCCTGGGATCATCCCTCGCCCTGTGTAACCCCAGCAAGGCAACTGAACCTTCTGCAAAAAGGAACCACTGCACAACACCCACTGTGCCACCCAAAGCTACTGTCAACACTACACAGAGGAGATCTGAGCTACAGGGAGGAGGCCAGGGGCAGGATAGTAAGGAAAGCAGGGAGAAGGAACCAGCCATGATAAACAAAACCAGAAGGAAAAATCAAAACTCCCATCCCAGTTTAACAGTGCACCAATTAAAATGCCTCTTGGACTGTTGTTTAAAGCTATATATTAAAAAAAAAAAAATCAAAGTATATTTAGGCACTGAATATGTGCCAAAAATGTGTGTGTTCATAAATAAACTAAATAAACTGAAAATGTTCGAAACAAAGAACACATGATGAAGAAACAAGTCTGTGGTTTACAAAACTTGAGAGCAGATTCATCAGAGAATCCCTATCAAGGAATTGAGTAATTCATCTGTTGTAACATAATAGTCAGCTACCAATGGACTGTCAGTCTCACCTCTTCTGCGTCACTCAACTGCTCACACAGAAAAGAAATATATGGAAACTGTCCATGAAGCTTTAACATTTGTTTCTTGTACCTGCACTATTGGAAAAGCTCTAATGCACTTTGTATTTTACAAGATAATTAATAAATTAACATTCCCAACTTAACTATAAAGTGTTTCATTATGGCATTAAACATTAGCTGTCCCTTTTTTGCATACTGGTCACACCCTGCACCCCAGCACTAACAAAACCAGACCAGCAGGGAGCCCTGCTGCAAAAACTCCGTGAGTCCCTGGGGGTTTCCTAGCATCTGGACAGATAAGCACAGACTCCCACAAATACTAAATCTGTTCCAGATGTTTTCTTCTCACTCCCCCATCTCCAATCTCCTGTGGAGCTGCACCCACAGAGAGCTATAAATACAATAATATATTAAGGACAGGAAGTGCTGATGATGTGCTTTCTTCCCTTTCAAGAACTAAATTTTCAAAACTAGTAACTGCTTTTGACTATCAGTGTCAGATGTCTTAAATGACATCTGTGGCTGTGGCTACTCAAAATTTCACAGAGCCATTGATGTCAACAACCAGACACTCACAAAATTACATTGTCTTGAGAATACTTTGTCCTCTAGGCATTGTACCTATATTTGTCATGCTTTAGGGGCACTTTTTGGAATGGAAGGTGCTGCTGTATGGTATGTCAGTAAGAATTTTGGTTTTGAACTAACAAACCTTTCCACCAGAGGAAGCTTTTATTTCTAGTGGACATTTAGCAGCGCCATATGTTTGCAAACTACCTGAAGCTTTTCATTCTTGTGTTCCTAAAAAAACTGCAACAAGAAACATGTTTTAATTGCGAATCTCAGCAACAGCAGACTCTGTTGTTTAACCATAATAGTCAACAGTCAACCAGACTGTTTCCTATTTCAGTAGGAAAGAGAATCTCTTTTTTTTTTATTTGAACACTTCACCTCTTATTAAAGGCCCTCTTAACATGCCTAACAATCTGTTGTAAATGTCAGAGGAAGCATCCACAGCCCTCTGTGTAGATGTAAATGCAAGGTTTATAATAATCTGTACCAAAGAACACCAACTCTGCTAACTGACAAAGAAATACCACCACATCAAAAAAAAAGGTACAAAAGTATTCTTTCAGGGGAAGCATTCATCTGGAACACAGTTTTTGTTTATGGGTGCTTATGCACAGTAGAGACAAAGCCACTGAAAATGGTGGGTTTGTATAAGGATCATCAACTGAAATCATAATGCAGCACAAGACCGGTGGTTAAATTTCACGCTGATCCCACCTCATGAGATCCCTACTGAGAATGGCATTTCACATTCAGACACAATGGCCAGCATTTTTAGTAAGTGACCATTAACTCTGGATGCCTTCAAACTTGGTGAACATCCATTCTCCAAGAAAACAGGCCTCTATGTTGCCTCACGCTGGACAACTTGCAAAAAAAAAAATATTGGCTACAGGTTTTTAACGTTTGGGTGGCATAAGTTCTCCATCAAAAGTTCTCCCTCTTGGCAATTTTACTGATGAACAAGGAGCACAAGCTATCACCAGTAATCAGGCATTATCTTCCAACACTTGGTCCAGGGCATTCTCAGCCGTGTTCATGCAATTCAGCTGACAGTTCACAAGACTGTCAATTCATTTGTGAAAATGCAAATAAGATGATCTCTGTTTCCTAAGACAGGTTTTTCTGCCTCGCTTTGGTATCTAGAGATGCTAGTCACGTTTCACCAAGAAATTGCATCACATCCAAGCATTTCACTAAGTGCAACAAGCTCTAGTTCTTCTCTAATTACACATATCGACTAGGGAACAAACTTCACTTGCCAACATGGGGCAAAGGAAAAATCACAAAATGAACTTAAAAATCAGCTTGCCCCCCTCCCAAGCCATAAAACACATAAAAACTCGAGATGAAAGCACAAACTAAGTGAACCACAACAGCCAGTGCATGGCATTTTCCATGTGAGGGACTATGATTTCCACGTGGGTGTAGAGACACTAGTTGTCTGTGCAGGCAGCCTGCAGACAGAGCAGTAGTGCATAGGAGAAAGCTGCATGTATCATGCAATTTCGGTTTAAAACAATATAATTTCAGTATAAACGGTTATCTTAAATTACAGGGTCTACTAGGGAAAAAAAACCACACACAATCTGAATTAACATTTCAGGCTGTCTGAGGTATCACCAATTATACAAGTGAAAACAGCCAGTGAGGTTATAGGGCTGTTGTCTTGCTTGTAATTTGGTTGCCACTTTGTAGTCATGTTCTGTGATTTAACTAAAAAAGAAACCCAGATCTTTGTTATTTCTAGAGAGAAAACAAACTTCAGAAGCTTAAAATATCTGAATCAGCCTTTCAGAGATGGAAGGACACTGCAGTCTGCTGTCTCACACAAATTGCAGTCTACTCACCTTTCCTTGACTTGGTCACTGCTAGCTGGTGTGCAGCTGAAACATGAGGTAGATCCCCCTCTGTACTCTGGATCTATCAGGAAGAGGAGATGAATATTTTGTCAGGCCAACTGGATTGTGTTCCTGTGCTTAAGAATGCCTAAGATATATATACTGCACATGCAGGAGGAGGTTCTGTTGGTTTTTTTCCTCCAATTCAACAGCCTATACTGATGGAAGGAGCAAATCATTATCTCCTTGAACCAACTTTGGTCAGGCATTCAGCAAAGCTCGAGGAGGAGAACAGAGATCCATGTGCAGCACATCCCACCCACAGCCCAGGACTCCCCTCTGGCTACACACAGCATGCAAAGAGACCTGGAAATCACATCCTGTGACAACAGAGCTCTCAGTTCCTCTTGACAAAACACTAAAGTTACTGTGAGAAACCCCTCTGACTGCCTTTACACTACCATCTTTTTCCAGTCACAACTCTTGGCCCCTCATTTCAATATAAAGAACCAGTACAATACATTTAGAAAATGTATCAGGAGGTCAGCACACAAGGACTGTCATCTGCTGCCCTACCAACTATAGCCTACAAGCCACCAGCCCTCCAGCAGAAGGACCCAGACCATGCCAGAACCTACTCCAGACTTCACCATGCCACTACTCATGGAAATACTCATTGCATCTTCCAATATAGAAAATGAAGATAATGTATTCAGATCCATGCACATTTCAACTGGGAAACTTAAAACTACATAAAAATGAATCCTTTTACTCAATAACTTTCTGAAACACAGTCTTATTAAGAAAGCAGTTCTCAGGCAAATGTTTGAACAATGAAAAGAACATGCCTAAAATCTCAACAGGGAGGCCTTTGTTCAGTTCAAAATCTAGAATATGTTCTCTCTTCTGTGTGATCCAGAGAAAATCCTAATAGATTTTGCAAGTCTACATGCACAACCCCCCAATCCAACTACCTCCAACCTTTCCCTCAATTGGGGTGCTGGCCCAGTTTCAAAATTACTGTGTAATGAATTTATCTCCATTTTTTATCAACTTAAAAATGTAAAATCAAGATGCTTGTAAGTCAAAATTAGTATTTGGATAAAGAAGAGGTTATATTTGCATTGATATCATGTACAGCAACCACAAGGGTGCATTTTCTCAGTTACAATGGTTTTGAGGGATACTTAGCCTGAACTTTTGAACATTAGTAAGTGAGCAGCATTACTTTTGCATGATAAACCTAGAGGCTTCTGTTCCTTTAGGAGATGAAGACTGTACCAAAGGGGCAAATCCTTATTTCACCCAAATGCAGGGGAGCATAGAAGAGGCTCACCATTTAAGATCAAGACAAATTTAACTTTCTTTTTTTTTTTTTTTTTTCACACAAGGAACAGAAAGTAATCTTACAGACACTTTAATAAAACTGGCCTTCCAGGAAAGATGTCTTGATTCTCTCAAACCTCCCAGTTTCTGATGGCTAAATTTGCAGACTTCCAACAGCTAAGCCTTTTCTCCTTTAAATACCATCCACCTCCTGTCCTTGGCTGGGAGACAGCGTTCCAACCATGTCCAGAGCACAGTGCAGCTCCTCAAGCACACAGAAGCTCCTTCCCCATCCCTTCAGCCAATATTCATGCTGGTAAATGACCTTCAGGACTGTCATTGGCCACCTCAGGAGCGGCTGTTTGGGGGAAATCCTGCCCTGACTCACTCCCACAGTAGCTATCTTCACAGCCACAGACTTCCGAAGGGCACGCAAACCTCCGAGGCGTTCGTAAGCATGGAAAGAACTTCCCTGATATATCTGTCATCTTCCTTATGCAAAAGAATGCACTCCAAGCCAAGCTAGGAAAATAGGGGGAGGAGTTATTGTCACTGCTTCTAATACAGTTTATTATTCATTACACCCTGCTTAGAGACGCACAAAAATAAAATCACGCTGCCAGGAATTGTTCTAAAATGTCTTCAACTAAACTGAATCCCTCCCTCCCAGGGATCTGTAGGCAGTTGATAAGTATATACTATATTGCATAAACAAAAAACTCAGCACAATCCCATCCCACATCATATGCTGTCTTGCCAAAACAGCTGTGTTTATGCCTGGCATCACTGTACAAAGTGTGTCAACCAAAACTTTGCAAACACATTGCATTTGCGCAGAATTCAGCAAGTCTTTACAGCCCAACTTACTCTGAAGGAAAAATTGACTCCTCTTTATAATGCGCACACACACACACACACACACACACAGACAGACACACACACACATATATATAATACATTAATTGTTTCAGTTTTACCCTAGGGTACCAAAAATGGATTTCTCCTCTGAAATACGCAGCAAAATGCATTGCTGCTCAGTCCCCTCCAATTGTGCCAATGCAAACATTTTTGTAGCTACATAACAAGTTGTATCAAGAAAATTATCTGGCTGAAAACTAAGCCAGGAAAAAGAAATAAATCAAAATCCACTGGTTTTCTTTTTTCCCTCTCAACTGGACCAGTCCTTTGTTCTGGTTCAGAAGATGGCCACACAACATGTGGGTGAGGACACACTGGAATAAACAAGTGGCAGGAATCACAAGAGGCTTGATTACCTTTTTCTGCTTAATGGGTGCCTTCAGCTACAACATTAGTTCAGCTAGAAGAGCTTGTGATGACAATATGACACAGTTCTACTAAACCATCACATCATCGTTTGCTATAAAACTCAGGGGATTCTCTGTTCACTGGCTTTCTTCATTTCACCAATGAAATCACAATATCCTTCATTTTATATATCTATCTCACACAGACACAAAAGTTAGCTGCTGAAATTTTAACAAGAGTCACACAGAAATGTGCCCACAAAATTATCTACTAATTTAAGAACTGTAAGACAGTTCTCATAATTCAAGCTGCAAGTCTATAAAAAATTGCATTCTTAAATTTGTAGGCTGCATGTTTACTAGCCTAATAAACAAATCACAGGAATCTGGAAATTAAAACCCCTTTGGGACAATTATCAATATAAAAATGGATATCTGCATTTATGAAGACATTAAAAGACAGCTAGCACAGAATTTGTATCTAGGCCATCGCCAAAAGTCATGTCACAATGACTTTCAATGTACTAATTTCCAGAGAACAAATAAATCAACTTATAGTAGATTGTTATCAAAACCGAAAGTTGCACAAGATGAGCACCTCACCCTGCATAAAAGCCCCTTTTCTGTTTCATGCAGCAACATTCTTGCTTTATTCACAGATTGATTTTTAATCAACATTAATCAATAAAGTGAATTTACTTTTAGGCAATGAAAGTAATGATTTCTGGTTAACAATTTAAGTAAAGTAAAAATTAAAACTCCAAGGTTTTCATGTATTAAAAGCCTAACCTCGATCTACTTACACAGGAAAACTTCCCTAGGAGTTTTGCCAGTGATCGCAATTACCTGAACTTGATTTTAAAAAAAAGAATGAGAACTTTCCCACAGACTCTCAGGAGCAACAGCAGCAGCAGTAGCAAGTTACTTCATTAAGAGGATCAATTAGAGCAGCCTACAACTGCTGAGAAAGCGCAACACTCAGAGAATTTAAAGTATTCCTGGAGAAAACACTGTCAGCTACACAGGAGGGAACATTCCTCTGCTGGCAGACAGTGAGCTATGTAAACTGTATGCTCAAGGAAAGCCATGCATCTTCACTCACCTCTTCCATCTCAAAGGAGTCCTTCTGCTGCAGCATTAGGTTGGTTACGGACGGGTTTGCCAGGGGAGCGCAGGGGTCTCTACCTGGCGATGCTGTGGACAGTCTCTGTGTCAGGACACTGCTGTCGGACGTGCTGGAACTGCTGCTGAAGCCTGGCGAGTCCAGAAGACCAGGTTCTTCACATGGTCTGTCCTGGGCACTTGCCAACCTGCCACCCTGCACATCTGCTGGAGGCACAGTCCCCTCCTGTGCACCGTCAGTCCCAGCAGGGAGGGGCGCAGGTCTCTCTGCGTTCGCAGCCTTTGTCTGGCTGCTGCCTCTCTCCTCCTTTACAGTAGCCAAAGAAGAGGGACAGTCTTTCTTTTTAGAGTATTTTGCCAATTTAGATTCATTTTTACCATCGTTTTCCTCACTCCCTACTTCAGCTGGACTTTTGCCTTTCTCAACAGGCGAAGGACTTGAGCAGCTGCTGCCGTCAGCTTGCGGCGTGCCACACAGATTGAGTTTGGTCAAGGTCTTCTTTAACCGACTGGCTGTATTGCTGCGATTCAGAGGGGGAGGGCTGGATGCCTCTTTGCTGGAAGACACTGAATTCATACTACCAATTTTCTGCAAAGGAGTCCCAGAGACTTGAGAATACAAAGAAGAAAAAGCATTGGCCACAGTAGTAAGCACTTCAATCTGACGGAAGCGACCTGCACAAGAATGAAACACAAGGCATAGCTGAAGAGCGAATTTTGATCATGGCCTCTGCCCAGCCCCACAAATCCCCGCCCACTTTCATCGAGGGCCCCTAAGGCTGAATGAACACTGCCTAGGCCTGTAACATGAAAGTGATACCATACTATGGAAAAAAAGAAAAACCTTTGCAAGAATTGTTACTAAATGCACAAGAACAGCATGCAAAGCTCTCCCAAAGTGAGTGGCATATGTGTGTGAATGCAAGTTTATTTACAAAACGCTATAAAGAAAGTGTTACTCACATTGCTCTCTCCATCCACAACTACAAAAGGACAGCTATGCCCTCATTTCAGCAATACTCATTACTGATCCAACAAAGCTCCTGTCCAAGTCAATAGAAATACTGTCCCAGATTTCAACAATGACAGAAATAGGTCGCTGCCACCCAGAAAAAAAATCCCACCCAGAGACTGAAGAACACCAGAAACAGAGGGATATTGCTATTTGTTTCAGTGCTCTAAAGCTGCAACAGAAGACAAGACTAGAGTAAGAGATGAGAATGATACAAACCAGAAGGCAGCATACCTTACAGGGTGCCTTTTATTTCCCTCCCCCACTACCTTCCACCCACCCAAAGCAGTACCACCATGGTGGTCACCTCTTGCCTATTTAAGACCAAGCAAGGGTTTTATTATGAATTCTGAATGGAATTTGGCCTTTAGGCTGTAACAGAGTTTTGCCAGAATATTAGATACACACCTCTTTTGGGGTTGTTTATGTAGTTAATAAATTCATAAATAAACTGTGCTTCAAAAACATACTTACTTGTTAAAGCAAAACTTGGATTTTCCACTTCCATGCGCTGTATTTGGGCATTCAAAAACACTTTGATATCTATCCCTCTGGCAAATGATGATGAATTAAAAAATCTCGCTGGAATTTTTGAAGCAATATCTGGTTCATCTCTTCCAAACCCAAGGTTATAGAGCACTTCTTCAGGATCTTCCTCATAAAGCTCCAGTAATTCAGAAACACTAGACAAATTAAAGATGTTTACCATTTACCTGTTTCCTTTTAAGATCAAGTCCCTTCTGTCCAACTGCTAACTCACCCCAGTAACCAGTTTGATTTATTGAACTTTTGACTCCTACAGCTCAGCCTAGTTTAAGAAATAATTGTAGAGATCTCTGCATCTAAAATTTTGGTTTCCATCACAAGAGCAATTGGCCCAGACACATCACAGATCCAACTCTGTAATTTCTAAAATCAGTCCTATTCTGCAGAGCTCAAATTTTAAAATGCCATTAAAATTTCAGGCATTTTTAATGTTTAGGTCCATTTGTCAGCATTTACTGAAAACCACAACTAAAAACAAAGAGTTTTTCAAGCAACCAAATGAAAATTCCCTTCTCAGCTACTAAATGCAACAACGCACATAAAACAAGCCCAGCCCATTTAACTGAGAAACAGACCTTCAAAGCACTGTATTCTTTTACCTTGAAACAGTCGCGCTGCTTTTTCCAGAGCCCGTGGAGTTCATACTTCTCCCTTTCTGATGGAACTGCAGCCTCCTGTCCTTTGCCAGTATACCATTGCTGTCAACACAAACAGAGAGGAGCCCTGTGCTAAACCTCTTGTGTTCAGGGACTTGATTCTCCGTCTCGCTGGAGACCTAACCCTCCAGCACTGCTGAATTTCTCTCTTCCCCTTCAGCATTATCTGGTTTATATTAGCCATGTCGTTTATCGAAATACAGAAACAAAAGCAAACCCTGGGCCACCTCAGTAAAAATGTACATAGACGGTATGAATTTGAAGGCAAATGCGAGCTGAGAAAACAAATCCCTGATCTGCCCTTGCTGCCCCACCCTCACAGATCCCACCCTCCTCCCGTAAGGAAGCCCAGCCTTGGGTGAGCTGTCCTTGCCCTGCGTTTTCCTGCCTTCCCTGGCCCGCTGGCCCCTCCAGCAGGGTCACTCTCCCAGGCAAGGCCACCCTCTGCTCGTCCCCAGCCACCGCGCGCCCGCCAGCAGCGCAGCACTGCGACCTGCCCGGACCTGGCTGGGGAAGCTGAAGAGGCTCCAGGCTGGGGGAAATGAAGCAACGCAAGCTCCAACCCACACTGCACGCCAGCCTCTTTCCCAATCCCAAACTATTTCTTCCCTGCATCTGGAGAAGCTGCCAGAGCATTAGTTGGTATCCTGGGTTCAAACATACTTTTACTGCTATTCTGTCTGGGGAACAAACTGTTTCCTCCCAGAACAGCCACCAAGAAACCAAAAGCAGCAGAGGATTCACCTAAGAGTGTATATTTATTTAGGGAGCCCAGCTCAGAAGGAGTAGAGAGGATGCTGCCCACAGATGCAGTATTCACTGAAGTCTCAGTGGGGTTTTAGTTTCAGTGCATTTTATTTAGACGCTCTAATCATCTCTCCTCTCTCAAAGTCTTTTTCCCCCACTCCCAAAAGGCATCTGCTGTGACAGGCAAAACGAATCTTCCCTTGAAATTTCTGAAAGAGTGAGCAATCAGTGAGACAAAGAAGGTTAATCATGCCAACTTACTAAGATTCGTCATTTCTCTGTTTTCCTCCCACTACTCCAAACTCTATGTTAGGTCTGCTGAAAGAACAAAAATCTGAATTTTTTTTTCTGCACCTCCTAATGACTGTTTCTGTGTTATCTGGATCTTTTCCTTCCCTTTCCCCTTCAGGCAATCATCATACCCTTTCATGTAAACAGACATGAGCAGAAGAACTTTAGCTCTGTGGTACCCCCACGACTTTCACTGCCTGTCCTCCCTCCTGCCCTTCAGTATAAATATTCCTCTGAAATAAACAAACACAAAAAAAGATGTTTACCATGTTTCTGTTTGGGTATCACTCCGTAGATGATTAGCTGTAGAGAAAGAAGAAGAAGTTACATCCAGACCTCTTCATAACTACACTTCTCATAATCAGTACAAAGAAGCAGACAGTGAGCACATTTACCAACAGTTCTGCATAAACCATATTTTACTTTTTCCATATAAATGTGATTGTTAAGGGTTTCTAGTATACAGCTGATATAAAGATGATCTGATTTACTCAAGCTCTGTTTAAAATTAAATCTCACATGGACACACACTTACATCATTAATCTTATTACTTGAAATTTAAATTGTGATAAGATGGTAAATGTTATAGAAGCAATTTATTGCTTTGCAACTGAAGGCACAATTACCAGCTGCAGGGCTGTTCCTGGGTGGGAAGGGGAGGAGGACAAGCAGGCATGCAAGGATTGCTCCAGTGGAGAGAGTGAAGAATGTAAGAAAGGCAGCTGGCCCCACAGCCTGGTGCTGAGACTGTATGTGTTCATCTGTTCATCAGCTACGTGGGGCAGGGCCCTGGCTGCCTGCGCTGTGCAATAGCTGCACAAGAGCTCAGTGGAGCCCATGGTGTTGATGGGGCCTGGGAATGTGCTCAGAGTGGAGAGGGCTCGGAGAGAGATAGTCTGCCAGGTACCATGCAGCTGGGCACCAGGCTGACAGGGGAGCCAGCACCTTCTGCAGCTGGATCATACGGGAACATCCCAGGCAGCATTACTCTTTCTGAATTGAACCTCGGACCTAAACTGTGGGCTCCCCGAAGAGGCAACTCAGCACTAACAACTTGGCCCAGGAGGCAGGCAAGGAGCACGTGTTTGTTCTAGCAGCCCTCAGAATCAGCTCTGAAAAGTGATGCCACACACTGCCAGGAAAACCCTGCATCTATCTCGACTCGCTGTGCCAGCAGGGTAAAATCAGCAACCGAGAGTAAAATGTGGAAACCACAGAACATCTCTCTTGCTTTCAGAGGCATCACAAAGAAATGTATGCAAAACACAGATCTCATGACTCTTCTTTTTAATATCCTTGCCCATAACAAAAAGGTAAGCCTATCTATAAGGATTGTGCAGTGGCTAAGCTGAACAGCTGAACCATAGGTTTGACCAGCTCAGCAGCAGGCTGGGGTTACGGTCCCTGCCCAGTGCCCCCTGTACCATTCACACAGGGCTCTGGCTTGTATCTGGACTCAGGCAGTCAGGGCTGCACAAGGGCAGGCCATTCATAGCAGCTTCAAAGGGGCTGTCTGTCTGGCAGGGCACGCAGCACGGCTCCAAGCAGCTCTGTTGTCCCCTTGTTCTTGGATGGGAAGCAAAGCCCAGCAGAAACACCCGCATCCTTACCCAGAAAAATCAACCAGCAATTCTAGTACTGGGCCCTTTCCATCTGAATGAGCTAAATCACGCTAAAGACTCATAAAAACCAGAAGTCCTTGGAAATCATAAGGAGAAAAATTGAAAAGAAAAAAGTGACATGATGTACTAAAATGCACTGGTTCTTGTATTCTTGGTCATATGCTCAGACCCTTGGATTATCATTACAAACTTTTCCTATGAAATCTTTGTACTGCAGGCAATCTAGTAAGTGGAAAAGACTGACAATAGGAAAACTTAATACTATTTAATCTATTGCAGTAGGAGACTCATTTACTACTTTTCCATCATTATCAGATCAAGACCATTACCAGATAAACTTTAATTTTTGAAGATCTAAGACTTCTAAGGAAAAAAGATATTTCCTTCCCCCAGGCCTTGTCCCACTACTTTGACACTACTGGCAAGACTAATGTGGAAGGAAAGGGCTTTCTATTATACCAGTTCAGGCACTTAGCAAAAGTTGTAGTTCAAAAACATTAAAAACAAAACGGGTAGTTTTGTCCTTTTTTCTTTTTTTTTTTAAACACTGAAAGCAGATAATATCTTATATCCTCTGTCCTACAGATGGCCCTAGGACCTGGCTTGTGATACTTTTTTTTGCTATTTTACTACAAGATACCGCTGCTAGAACAGAATCCACAGTGCTTTTGTAAGTTTGTTTATGGACACCTCTAACCTATGATCAACAGAAAGGCTAGAAGTCTTTTTTACAAAAAAGTCCACCAGGAAGAGCCACATCTCCTTCCTGTGAAAAAAGGGAAGGGAAAGAAAAGGCAAGCAGCTAGCAACAGAAAAGTGTATATTGTGGCTGATCCAAAATACTTACTCAGCTTCAGTGCTTTTCATTTTTAAAAGCACTTAGCCCTTAATGGGTTTGCCTCTTGGCTGACAGAATTTCATTCCTCCTTTCAAAAGCCCGCACATGCCACTCCCAAGGGATTCGGTGGAAGTGGGGCATGCATGGCTGCCAAGAGTAACCCTCGGAAAAGAAGAGCAAGTAGGAGAAATCATTTTCTCACAGCCTTGGTAAGTGCTCCAGGCTGTCCTGTCATTGTGGGTATTAAAATGAGAGGGCAGAAGCAAACTCAGGGCTGTCTCTGACCTTTGGGTCAGAGACCCAGAATGCTTAACTCTAGCAATAGTCTAAATAACTCCAAAAAGCAAATATTCCTGCATTTTTTTGTGTGCTTCATCCTGATTTTTTAGCAATTGCCATCCTTCAAAATAAAAATTAGATGACTGAACATAATTTTTTTTTGCTAGAAAAAGAGTCATAATCTGCCACACCCACCTTCAGCTCCCAGGGATAAGTCATCTTCAAAACTTCCTCCATTTCTCACCAGCATGCCTGAAAACATACAGTTAGCAGTTCAAAAACTACAGTGCTCCAATGTTTTCCTTCCAGCAGCTTATCTAAAGATATTAGCAAGACACTTCATTTGATACAAGAAATAACCAGACTTTATTTACAATTCCTGCGTTACTCATGCAGTTAAAATGTATTAAGAAGTGAGAAGTCACATTTCAGAACACAGCAAATTATTTTGAAAGAGAACCACTACATCACTGCTTTAGTTTTGTGCTCAGGAACACCCCGGAGTCAATGTGAGAGCAAATTAACTGCAAGAGGGAACCTGGAGGTACCACTCAGCACATCTGTGCCTTCTGCTGCTGCGTTACCTATCCTCCAGACATCTTACCAGGGGAATCCAGAGTCTGAGTCCACCTGGGGCATTCCCCTCTCACCTCCCTCTACCAGATTAGGAGGTGAAGTGAAGATTCCAGGCATAGCAAGTAATTCTTCTTCACCCTGTCACTACTTGCACATTCCCACTGTACTTTGAACTTCAGTATTCAGACCTGCTCGGATAGTAAAATTTACAGGTGTGGCAACCACAGTTATTAGAGGCAGAGACTGCTTAATGCTCACAAGCTTGGAGACAAAATCACCTCCCTGCTTCGCACAATTGGGAGTTTTTTTAGAGCTTACTAAAATCTCCAGAAAGGCTTATTCAGGTTCTTTCCCCCCTTCTCCAGGTTCTTGGGCACAACTGCTCCGCTGTGAGAATAACTACAACACTGACCCGGCTATGGTTTGTACTGCTACTAAAGAGACAAGGTCTCACATGAATGTCCTCGAAAACACAGTTTCCAGCAAAAGAGATTTCAGTAGGTAAAGCCCTTCCTTACCCTTCAACAGAGGATTGCTTTGCTCATCCAGGGAGGCTCCCAGAGGCGTTCTGAAACCACAGAAGAGATTAATAATACTTAAAAAACTTGCTGCTTCATGTCCTTCCTTACAGCATGTAACAAGATTGTGATAGCAGCAGTTGTCCCTCCCTCCCTCCGCCCCCAGAAAGCACAAACATCTGACGACTGGCAATAACTTCCTAAACGATCCCCAGCCCTTTAGATAAATACACCTTGCAGAGAAAAAACAACTAAACATAATAACTGCAAGGCTCAAACACCCTCAGGGGCAGCAGCCCCCTGTTGAGGAAAATCATGGACTTCTCAGCAGAACACCCAGAAAAAACAAGCATAAGTTTTTGAATGGATTAATTCAATCTCATTTATGCAGCAAAAACTGTTGCCATTTTTCTACACATTTAAAACTTCTTGGAGAGAGGGGTGAAAAGTTGTGTTTGGTCATCAGGAAGAATCAAGATAAAAATCTTGACAGCTATGTTAGCTGTCACTTGCAAATTCTGATACTTTATACTCTTCAAATTAGCTCTTTTTTGGATAATCCTGCCTACTGCTGTTGCCTGAAGGGCAGGGGATTTGCCGAAACTCATGGTGCTCAAAAGGAGTAGCAGAAGCCTCACAAATGACAGGTCCAATCCCACTCTGGGTTCACACTGCACTTGTTGACACAAGCGAGATGTTTCCACATCTTGTCTCTCAGACATGTTTAACCAAAGACTTGTCACTTCTAAGTAGCACAGCATTAACTTTCAAAGCTCAAAACAAATTCAGAAATGTAATACTCATAAAGAAGAGGAAAGCAGATGATTTATGTGCCTACCTTATGTATGTTTCATTTGGATTTTTAATTAGACAAACACATAAACCTGCCCAAAGACCTGAAAGCAAACAGTGCTCTGATACAGTATTTATTTTGGTGCCATGGCCAAATTAAGCAAGGAAAGTTTGCATCTGCTTTCTAACAGACCTTACACTTCACAACCTTATTTTTCTTTCCCCTCTGAAAAGATCTCACCCTCTCCAGATGCAGCCTGCTGATACAGAGCAAGCTCCCTTCAGCACGACTTTTGCAAAGCAAAGCAAAGCCCCACCACAGTGGGACTGCAAGGCCAACAGCCAGATCATCCAGGTGCATAAGCACGATTCAGGTAGCAGCACACACTGCTGAGGCTCAGATCTCCTGAGTTTCTGTACGTCTCTCCAGTCAGAGCGTGAAAAATCTTAGGATATGTTGTCTAATCCTGTCACGCTACAAGAAGCCTTATGTTCTGAGGTAATAACTATGCTGGCTGTTTACTCCCTGGCTCTGACAGGTGCGCTCCCAACCTTCTCCCTCTCCTTCCCTGGTGGCTACTCCCATGCCTCTGTGTTTTCAATGAAGAAACTTGCTGGCATTGACTTTGACAGCCAAGGTCAGTGCTGCATGCAGTGGCTGGCAGAAAGCGGTAAAAGCACCCACCAAAGCTGGCATTTTCCTTTAGAAATTAAATCTGTCAGCTCTACAGCATGCTAGCAGCTACAAGAAAAGCATCCTTGTTAACCACCCCTGGCTGCCCTGCCTGCACTGTTACACACAGCTGCCATACACCCCCTGCCTTTGAAAAACTTGCTCTTAAGAACTAGACAAAACATGATTTTAAATAAGTACCACACAAAAATCCTCTTGGACAACAGCATGGATAGCTCTGCCTTTCTGCACCAGGCTGTTTTCCACCAGCAAGGCTCTGTCTCAGAGCAGCCCTCTGCACTTGGCAATGTTAGGGCCGGGGGACCCTTCCACTTGCTGTGCCCTCGGGATGGGGTGCCCCTGCCACACGCAGCCTCAAGGCTCCCTCTCACCCCAGAGATTGTTCAGCTACCAGTTTTGATCGGGCGGTCTTTTGGAACAGGACAAAGGTTTTGCACTATGCTGTGGAAGTGTTTAGACCCCAGCTTTTAAAACCTTAACTGGGCAGGAGCCATGTTTATTTTAAACTTGAAGCAAAAAATCTCTTCTTTCTGAGGCATTTCAAGAACTCACTTCCTGCATATCTACAGGAGATGGCTCCTAGATACCTCCCACATCCCCTGTATTACTGGCAGAGCTTAAATATATTCAAACAAAATAATACACGTCATCATAAGAGTTGACAAAAATCAGAGTTGAGGGAAACTCAGACAAAACCTGAAGGACTGCTTTTAGAAAACATGTAACAGAGAAAATACTGTATTTAAGTAACTGAATTTTCACTTGTAGTAATGGCTACATGGTAACTTGTTATGGAGATAACTTCTGAGAATAAGGCTGTGCATGAACCAGAAATAGAAGCTCTGTTTGTGTATGCCCACACTTTGTAGCAATCAAAGCTCCGCAGCAAAACTAGTGTTATTAAACAAGTCAGAATTTTCAGGGAGCACAACTTACAAATTGTAAATTTCAAAATGGTTACTTTTAAACAAAACACTGTAGTATCTGTAGGGCTATTCTGTCATCTGCTAATGCTGTCCTCTTTTCTTGTGCACATTGTTATCAAGAGACAATCAGTCCAAAGTTTCTACACACACAATCACTTTTAACACTGCAAATTGAATTATCACTTTACTACACATGCTAGCAACTCCTTGCATGTATATTAGACCCAAAAAAGTAAACTGTTCTGCAGCTTGAAAACACAAGGAACTGTGCAACCCTTCAAGCAGCTGGGATTGCACCTCCCAAACATGAACCATACATGCTGGCACTCTGCATGCCATAGAGCAGAGGCTAACTCCAGTCTTGTTTAGGAAATCTTTTATAAAAATCTTTCTGAGGAGAACACAAGATTCCTCTGAAAAGATTTAAAATAGCAAATAGCTATACTTTAAAAGGCTTCTGTGGAAGGAGCGCAACAGGTTTCACAAACACGCATTATCTAAATTTCCGTTTCTGTATTAGCAAAAGAATAAACTTGTGCTTTATCTGTTTTTGCAAAACACGGACATAGACTGTAAAATAAGATTCCCGTGTTTTGGGAATCAACTGCCAGAGATGCAAACGCATTCTACAGAAATGTGTGGTGCCAGTTTTAACAACAGATAAGTAACCAAAGCACAGGAGTGAAACTGCAAGCCTTGTGTTATTATTCAAGATTTTTGGCCATCTATTAGATGTTCATGTTGCCAGTTTGCAGCTTTGTCCTATTCCTTAAATTCTGTATGAAAATGGTAAGAACCACAGGGCCAGGGAAGGTTCTAGACAGAAATCCTGCAGATTTAGACAGAGTGGCACTGCAGTACTAGGAAGAATTTCTCCCCCAAGGGCCTCTTCCCCCTCCAGTCCTTACATTTTTTGCCCCCCGCCCCTCAGAAAGCACTTCTAAGAAAGCACATAGTTTGGTAAACCAGCAGGACACTAAAGTCAGAAAAATCTGCCATTCTGGTATTTTGGAAGAATGGTCTGTCAGGACTGAACATAATATTTTAAAGATTAGTACAATTTCAAGCCTGTAGCTGCCAACACCCTCTCTAAGGCACAGCCCGTAAAGATCTAAAGAAAACTATATGGCAGACAACGCAACTATAAAACAACCCACACTTCAGTTCCAGAGTAAGCCCAGTCAGCTGCTTACTGGATGAAGAGATCACAAAGGCACAGCTAATCTCAGTGGTAAATTCTCCTCTTAACATAGCTGCTCTCAAAAGGAGAAAGAAACCAGAAATATCAAATAGCAGAGGTCTTCAAATATCATTGTTAGCTACTGGAAAGCTAATTGTTAGTTTCTCCCCATCAGCTCTGCCTGCAAGGGATGGTAGGACTGAATGGAGAAAAAGACACGACAAAAGCATCTGCTACGGGATGTAGCATTTGTGACTGAGGATGAACAACTAATGCCATCAGCCTGTTCCAAACACCAAAGATTATTTTGTAACAGTAACAGAAACTCAGACTACATATACTCTGCCTCAATTTAAGGATGGAGGACATTAAGAGACTCTCATAAATCAAGTTAGTCTAAACTGTGCCATCACTCCTGAAGGCCCATAAGCACACAGGCCACTGCCGCGGATGCACCGTTTCTTCAAATCTGCACCAAAAACCAGGCAAGGAAACAGTGGAAGCTTTAAACTAGAGCACCTCGGTGAGAAACTGTGCAGCTTCCAAAGCAGCTTCCTTACCCGCAGCTGAGCTCCTCCCGCGGCGGCTGCAAGCCTTGAGGCTCGCTAATGAGAGAGGAGAAGCGGCGCCGAGCGGCAGCTGCCCCGTGGCCATGCGGACGCGCGGCGCTGCTCCCGGGGCACAGCACAGCGCCGGTCCCGCTCGGCTCCGCGGCCGCGCAAGCCCAGCCCGCCCAGGGTGCCTCCCTCCCCTCCGCGCCGCAGCGACCCCCGGGCGGGAGCACCCACCTGCAGTCCTTCAGCCATATCGCGATCTTCTCGTTGGGAACGCTGTGACAGCCTTGGGGGCAGAGCGGGAGAGAGAAGCCGAGTCAGTAACAGCGAGGCCGCCCCGCGGCGGTCCCGCTGGCCCGGAGCTGCCGCCCCCCGGCACTGACCTGCTCCTGCGGCCAGCGGTAGCTCTCCGCCGGCGAGATCTTCCTCCTCCTCCTCTTCCTCCTCTTCTTCCTCCTCCTCCTCGCCGCGGGCCAGAGACGCTGCCGAGAAATCCTCCGCTTCCGACGCCTGCCAGGAGTCGCGGCTCTTGGCCCAGGCCTTCCTCTTCTGGGTCGCCCCTTGCCACTCCTCCGCCGCCGCGGGCTGCTCCATCGGGGCGCCGGCGGGGGCTTCACGCCGGGAGGCGAGTGCCGCAGAGAGCCAGCCTGCCGGGCGAGCCAAGATGTTCCCTCCGTCCGCCTGTCCGTCCGTC
>VZRL01001273.1:1056198-1116986 GCA_013397895.1 Origma solitaria | reverse complement strand
ACGAAAAAAGATGCAGAGCAGCGAAGGGAGAGTTTGCAGGGTTTTATCCTGGGGGAACGGGGAGTCGGGGGACGAGAGAAGGCACGAGGAAAAGAACAGCTTGGCTGGGCACACACAGCCTTCTGCCTCGCTTCCAGGGGTGTGAAATTAGAGCACTCTCTGCTTGGGCACAGGCAGGAGGCTGCAGGGACACCAGCAGCACCAAGCTGGCCTCTTAAAATCTTACGTGCATTTGAAGCCTTTATCATCTCCTTCAGGATGTCCTTATGCCACCAGAAGCGACTGAAAACCCAGCAAAAGACGAACGAATGCCATTATCAGGGAAGGAGGTGCCGCACAAAAGGCTGCTTTCACTGTCGGGGCCCAAGTGCCGTTTCTCAAGCACTGTGTCCTGCTTGAGGTGCCAGCCAAGGTCCCTGCAGCGAGAGCCCCGTGCCAGTGCCGTGCCCACCTGGTGCGGTGCCTCTGCCATCTGTCATTGGCCTGAGTCGGTCCCACCGGGGGCCAGCTGGTGCCCACCCTGGGGAGCCGGGCACTGCCTTCCTGCGGGGGGTCACCCTCTCACATGCCAGCCGCTGCTGCATGAACGCCGCATGCCCAGCGAGCTCACCTGCAGCTGTGGGCCTGGGAGAAATGAGCTTTTGAAAAAGGTCTTTGACAACATCTTTCGTTAAAAGATGCTGAATTAGTAAGCACAAGCAGTGAAATTGACCTGTGTCCTCTGGAGGTTTAAAACTGGTGCTGACAGGCAGACACATTATGTATTTCATGTTTAAAGGCAAATCTGTCTTTGCAAGAACCAGGTTAATGGTACCCAATAAATATTCTTTCATTATCTAGCTTTACAGTTAAAGCCTTTCAAGGAATTTCAGTGAAAATTCCCCCTAAAAAATAAAAAATTGCCTTGATAAGACAAAAACATTTCTTCTTTTTTCCTAAACCACTCCAACCCACCCACTACTTTATGTATATACAGCCTTACAAAGATAAATTTCTCATCATCACAAGCCATTTTCCTAAACCCACTCTAATTTTCTGAGTGCTTTGTGCTGAAATAAAACAAGAAGATCAGTAGGACAAAGTACAAACAAAGTGTATTTGTATTTAATTTGTCCCTGAAAGTACACGTCATTTCTGTCTTGTTTTGAGATGGAATTTTAAAATTTCTTTTAAAAAGAGCAAACTATATTTGAATCTTCCTTGTTGATCCTCAAAATAATAAAATAATTTTCTCAGCAGAGCTTGTTTCATGCATTACAGATTTTGCATAAACTAATATGGGATGTGTCGTGAGCCATGGTTGTCCCAAGGGGTGAGTCAGAGGATCAGCACAGGTCCTGTGCCCTCCACAACAGCGTGCTGGGGCTTGGACTTTGCTGAGCTTCCTCACAGGCGTATTTATAGTACTGGAATCTTAAAATCTGATATTTTTGGTTTTGTTGGCAACTGCCTAGCACAGCATTACTTGGACATAATGGACAATATTTCCATTTTATGTGTATGCATAAATTGATGTATCTATTAGAAATGGCTCTTTGAGGTTGAGGTGCCTGGATGAGAGCTGTAAGAGAGGCAGGGAGGGCCTAGAGAAGTTTAACCCCTGCCGTTGTTTTGCTGCCTCAGAGGGAGCAGTTTCTTCTTGAAAGTTACAGTTTCACTGGCACAGCTAAGGGTGAACAGTTGCAAGCTAAAAGCAGCTACTGTCTGGCTGTGCCAATTCATCCTTAAGGAGTTTTTAATCCACAAATTACTGACATTATTGTCTATAATTGCTTGTCTGTTGTGACAACACTTACTCAGAGAATGTCAGAAATGTAAACAGCAGCCAATAGCTCTTTTGCAATGAAGTCCTGCCAGCACAGACTGGGCTTTCTCTTGCACCTTCATACCATAACAGCAAGATCCTCTGACTCTATATGAGTCAGGATTGCACTCTCAAATCCTATATTAAACAGAACATTTTGCAAGGAAAATATCTGGCTTGTTATTTCTTTTAATACTTGTAACCAAAAAGTTAGTTTGTTCTGTAATAAAAGCTTCTCTTGCTTCAGAATGTAATTTTTTAGTTGTACTTTAAAGTAGTAACTGATTGGGAAAAAATCATGTCAAGTCATTTTGTCGCTTATATTAGACCAACTTCTTTTTTACCAAATTGTTTTGAAACCATTCAAATAAAACATCGTATAGGCATTAATTGGATAAGGGATAAATTGTGCTTTACATTATGTTATAAATTGCTAAAGGAAAATTTATAACTACAGCACCATTAGCAGTACTACCAAGCATCAAGTAAAACACACATATTATAAGAATAATAATAATTCTCACATTTGTCATCTGGGTGCTGGCCCTGAGCATATGAATGTGTGTATAAACACACACTCCCAGAAATACAATTTAGCCCAACAAATATTGCTAAGTCACTGTCTTTATTTCTTATAAGAACAAAAACCTTTGAAGAGGACTTAATTCAATTTTTGCCTGCAGAGGATTCTTTCAGGTACAGTATTGTATGAAAAAATACATTCCTACGTAAATCAAAGATATAAATGAGGTGCTTTCACCAGTTAGCGTGGGCACTTGTTCCTGTGTCTGAGTGCACTGTAAGGAGCATTTCCCTGCTACAGTCAGGCTAGGCTTCCCCATGCTATCGAGCAGATCATGTCCCTGCTAGTTCTGTACATCAGGAGAGCCTCCACGTGTTCAGAAAGGATTACACAATTTATCTATACCCCTCCATACAGTGTGGGGAAGTAGGGATAAGCCTCTGGAAACCAAAGAAATATTTACAGGCTGTATAGCTGGGCCCTTGGTAGCATGGTCAAAACCTATGCTTTGTCCTCTGCTGCCTTCCCAGGAACTACAAGCATCCTGTGCTGGAGGACAATTGGAGCAAATGGGACCAAAAGGTGCTGATGAGATCTGGACTGGTCAGATTTGGAATGTGTTTCCTCTGTTTTCCAGCTCAGCTAAGCCCACCCTCTCAGGATGACCATCCATCAAAGCCATTGGCAGGTCTTGCTACGGAGGAGACACTGTGACCCCACAAGTGGGTAACACATACAGAAGCTACTAGACAGAGTAATTAGGAATAGGTTTATAGTCCAAAACAGAAAGAAAATAAAATTTAAGAACAAATTTAAAAAAACCCCCAACAAACCAACCAACCGACCAATCAACCAGAGAGAAACAAACAAAAAAACCCCCCAAAACTAGCAAAACTCTCTCCATGCCTTGCGTCTTCCTTTGGCAGGAGTTACTTCATAGGTGAGCATTTAGAGAAGTATTGCAATATGACAAAAACCTTGTGTTGGTCTTTCACGTGGCAGTAGAACCGGTTCTTGACAAGGGGAGAAACTCCATGCTGCTGCCTAATGTGGTTTGATCCTGGGATTTGCAGCTCCAAGTCAGCAGTGTTTCGTGACCACAATTGGATTTCCATATTATTGGCAGACAGAAGAGAGGAGGAGCTAACAAATGTTCACCTTTGCAAGCATTGTAACAAAAAAATATTCCTACATAGTAACAAAACTATGATAAATACTGTGCAGTTATTTGCTTTGGCAGGGTCTGTGTTTGAGAGCTGGAGAATGCATGAAGAAACACACAACCCACTGTCATGCACATCTTTAAAGTTTCCACAGCTCCATTTTCGTAAACGCGCTTTGTTAAATTAAGCAATTTCTTTCTAAGCCAAGAATGTTATTAAAAAAAAAAAAAAAAAAAAAAAAAAAAAAAAAAAAAACCTATGGAGTCTTGTTTTATTCNAAAAAAAAAAAAAAGAAAGAATCTACTGAGGTCTCTGTTATTCTGTTATGCTATAAATGAGAAAGACAACCTGGGCAGACATGTGTAGTACCTATTCCATGACAAGAGAAAGGGCCCAGCGGTGCCTTTTGCAATATTCTGTTCAGATGGCCCACTGCAGGGGTGGGCACTTTTGTCTCCTGGCTTTTCCATTACACATCCTGCACCTGCAGATGAAAGCAAAAGGCAGGAAGTCAGTCTTTGCAGAGCTCCTCCAAGGTGTTGGTAGCTGGGAAGGTGCTGCCGCCTTGCTCCAAGCTGCTTTGGCAACTTCCCAGCTTCTCCCTGTGTAGCTCATCTCCCTGGTCCTTCCAGGTAGGAGACTGACCAGCACAGTCTTCTACAGAGCATCTGTAGTCTTCTCTCTGCCAGTTGAAATGCCTCTTTTTTTTTTCTCTTTTTTGTTTGCCTCGTAGGCCATTGCCTGTTATTTCAGGCCTTTTGAAAGCCTTGTCTCTCTCACAGTGCTGACACCAAGCACACCCATGATATCTGCAATTCCAGACCTTTGGGGATTTTCTAATATACTTAAAAATGGAAACCTTACTTGTTACATATCGTCATGTCTTGCTGGAACCAAATTGAGCGACCAGAATACTGTCGTGCTAAGGCAGAACAGACTGCCTCCTTGTATCCTATGAAATACATATAAGATGATAATCCAAACTGTGCCCTGAAACAACAATAATAATAAACATTCCATATTTTTCCTAAATTTTAATTTTTAAAATTACATATTTAAAGGGATATGTTGCAAGTTACAGATAGTTACATGTAGAGTATCATTCAGATATCTTTCTCTGTGAAGAAAAAGGAAATTAGGTATTTGACTTGGAACCCTTACTGTTGCCAGACAGATGTTCTCTCTCACATATGTAGAGTAGAAAGGATGGAAAGTAACCTGGCAGTTTTACTTTAATAAATTAAAGTGTTAGGACAGTGTCTACAGCTTTGCCAGTCATTTTGTTTAAACATGAGTGATATGCATGATGTTTCTATAAGGTAAGAAGCAAACGCATTAAAGTTAATGTAAAACTACATCTCTTCAGGGCCTTTGCAAACCAAGTGCTGTCTGGTTTATTAAGCCACTTGCACTTCTGGGACCTCTTGCAGGAGTAGGAAGGAGGAAAAAAGCCACTTCCGTCAGGGCGTTTACAAGAGCTATAGCATAGCAAGAGGAAGTTTCTGAAGGAAGAGCCGGATATCTGTGCTGAAGTGGATTACAGCTACACCACCAAATCTGATGGAGAGAACTGAGGCCAAGTGCACATAAATGTATGAAAACAAGCAGCATGGAGAAGAGGGAAAAGCGGCTTTAAATCCTCCGAGATGTAAATGCACTTCATGTCACTGAATTATGTCAGAAGATAGCTGTAATTTTTGATGTTCATATCTTTACCAAGAGAGCAGGCAAAGGAAATAAATCCACAGAGTCAGGAAATTAAGGCTGTGGTTCATTTTAAAGCTCATTCTGTGCATTTTCTCATTCAATGCTGTCTTTCTTTAAATTTAGTGAGTGTGTTCATTCTTTCTGAGCACTGCCCCTACAAGACAGTGGCACTGTAGCCACGCCCATTTATACATCTGTCTCCTATACTGTAGGATTCTGTTCTCTGCATTTACAGTCGAAGTACATTAAGATGGTAATTTCATTTACAAACACTGTTACTACTTATATATTTTAAATCTTATGTTTTCCAACAGGCTGATAAAGAAACTACATATGAAAAATAAAGGAGATATTTACCTGCACTTGAAAGAACTTTCTTTATCTTATCATTCACATTCCAAAGCACTCAGCTGATATTTTGTCCTGTTTAGTCCTGCTTCTGCTCTCATTTGGATCCCTGATAAAACTATGTGTATTTAGGGTAATTCAGCTTTCTTATGTGCATTGAGGGAGGGACTGGGCATTACACTGTCCACACTCACAGCAAACTGCAGGAACACAAAAACAAGGGAACTCAGCATATCCAGGTCTGACCAACTTACTGTACATTTCCTTCCAAATCCATTTCGAAAGCTCACAGAATTAATTTGGTTTTTTGCAGTGAATCAGTGAAATGAAATTTCATCAGCTCCAGAATGGAGTAATATTTTCTATGGTTTTAGATTGGATATTTTTGCTTCCATTAAGTCTTTAATCATTGGAACATTCGTAATGTGTCTCTTCTGTACATTGCCTGTTCTCTGGTAATGAGCAGTGCCATGGTGCAGTCTCTGCATCTCAGCTCTCCAGCTATGCATTTAATGAAGTATAATGAATATGTAGCATCAAGTCCTCTTCCCTCTCTAGATTTGGGCTGAAACAGGCCAGTGAGAACAGAATTTATGACAGGAGGAGGAGAAGAAAATAATCTGTATAATACCTGTTCTCATAGCAAATATGATTAACAAACACAGAAAGTGGACGCAAAGGCTGTGCATAAGCAAGCCCAGAGGACATGTCCCGTGCTTGTCATCTGAAACTGAACAGCTCAGGGTACGTGACTGGTTACTTTTAAAAATGTGCTGTCAGATATTTACCCAATGTGGCAATTCATTTCTGGGCTTGACACCGCTCTAAAATTAATGCATTTCCTTTCCCTGGCAGTACAAGGAGTTCCAGAGTGATAGTGGTATTGACTTTAAGGCGTTGACCAAGTTATCCTATAGCTGCAACAAGTGGTAGAACAAAAAGCATCAGGCGAAAATTCTAAATGGAAACCAGTAGGAGTTCCCAAGCAAAACCACAGCTAAGATGGGCTAGATGGTCTTGAGAAATTCACATTATTTGCTGTAAATTTCATTCACTCAGTGCTGAGACATCTGTTCAAACAACTGAGCTCAAAAGGGCATTGGTATCCACTTGATCCATGGCAGCAGTAGCATGGGGGGAGAGAGGTTGGTGGAAGGGAGGAGGGGATCCAGGTGGTACAGCTCCTTTGAGCTAAACTTTGGCCAACAATAGACTGTCAATTAAAAATTATCATAGAAGGAAACAGAAGAAATTTGTTTCTGTATTTAAGTGGTCAGTTTATAGTCCCATTAAAATGAAGCTGGAATAAAAGGAAGAAAATAGTGTTTTTCTCTTGCAGTATGCATAACATAACTACTCTGAACTTGGGGGTAGTCAGAAAATTGTGTGAAGGCCAGATTTCCTGTGTGAAGCTGCCTAAAGACAAACAAGCACATCTGACTTCACGAGCTCTTCCACACCAATCAATAAATTCTAAAGAAAGATTTATTTACACAATTCAATAACTCCTTGATGAGTCACTATGCTATTTCAACTCTTTTCCATAGACATTTAATGGTCAGATGGTATCATGCTAAAGAAGACTTTCCAGTCTAACAACTCCATTTTGCTGTATGTATTTTTAAATGTTTTTAAATGGATACACCAGTGTTTGAAGTGCAGGATATTTCTCTAGCTGACTGGTCAGAAGCTGGTCTGATCCAGTAACAACCAACAGCCATTCCTGGCCTGCAAATCTTTGGTGACTTACATGAGTTCATTTGATGTGCTCAGCAGAAGTGGCTGCCCCTGGGCAGAAGGCCAAGTGGCAAAAGCGTCACATTTTGCACTAATCAGATACCTCAGTGCTGTCTGCAGTTGTGGCTGGCCAACCCTTTGTGCACAGAAGTCCCATTAACTTCAAACTTAGCTCCTCAAAGGGCATAGCAGGGGCTAGTGGAGGTAAACGTGACACCAAAAATAAATGGGAGCAGAATTTGCCCTGCCTAGAGAAATTATTCTGTTACGAGCATATATAATATATAATAACACAGCAAAGTGCCCTGGGTACAACAAGTGTATGTCTGGGTGTCCCCTAAATGGATCCCAGGAGACACTATTGTAGGGCTGTCCTCCCAGAAGTGGGAGGAGGTGACTCTGAAGACTGCCATGGCACTCTGCAGCTTCAAGGAAAGGCTGAAGTTGTCAGGGGATAGGAATGGCTCCCAAAGTGGTCAGATGAAGGTAAGAAAGGCTGATCGGGAATGAGAGAGAAGCCCTTCCTCTGCCTTCCGTCCTCTGAAGGAAGTTCCCAACACCATCCAGGTGGTTTGGCAATGCCATGGTGCTAAGTGACATTGTGATAATCTTTTCTTTGTGGCAACTTTTCTTGAGAAACATTTGAATGGCATCACCAAGATATACCTGAAGTGATCAAAGGTGCAGAAAAATGCCAGAGTGGCCTGACATTTGAAGCCATATCAGTACCTTTTTAGGAAATAACATGAAAGGTCTGGACATTTTTCCCCTCAGCTGTTAGAGCAAGCATGTTAGCAGTGCACTGCCACAGCTGACCCCATGCGTTAAAGCTGAGATCTCCAAAACAATATCTTGGGACCTAATGGATACAGAATTTCACAAGATGGATTTGATCAGAGTGGCAGGCTTACCATGTAAGAAAACTCCTCATTTTAATCACCATTACTGAACATCTTGAAATCTACACTTTACACAAAACAATGGCATCTCTAATGATAATGCTCCAGCACCTCAGTCTCACTGTCAGCTTTATCACCCATCCCTTCTCGTGCATATTTTTTATAGTGGCTGTGTGCCCTTGTGCACACAGGAGAAGATCACACAGAAAGACTTAACTGTGAAATGCTGAGGTCATTAGTCACATGAAGCCAGCAGAGCACCAGAGAAAACATGCCTCCTTGCTGAAAGATGGTCTTGCTTTTGTGCAGACAAATTTTTAAAAAAAGACTGTCCCAGCATTTTCTGATGTGGAGTTCTTTGTTTCAAAGATTACATGCGAAGGAATAAGTATCCTGGCACTGGTAAGCACACCATAGGCTAGGAGTTTTTTATTTGCTAGTTATTGTTTGTCTTATAAATGCTAAAGTGAAATGACGCAAGTGCCCTTTTTGTTGTCATATTGTTTGTTTTAGCTTTCGTTGGATACAATCCAATGGTACCTTTACGTAGGCTCCTGTATAATTAAGATAATGTGCATATTCTCTGAAAGGAAATCATTAAGCACCTCTCACGGAGAATGCACTGATTTCCATGTCTGTGCCTTTTAAGTGGGAATAGCTCACACTCCATCAATTAACTTCTTGATAGTCCAGTCATACTTCAAAAATTAATCGCATGTTAAGCTTCCAAAGCAGCTTTCAGCTGAAAACATTCAAGCTACTTCGCCGGCTACAATTCACTTGCTACAAACGCTAATTTCTTGTTATTCCTAACTATAAGATGTTCCTTTCTCAGGGAAAAAAAAGCACAAACCCAGCAATATTCTTTTTCTTCAGAAACACTTTAGACTTTGCAGGGGGGTTGAGTTTTTTGTTTGTTTGCTTTTAAAGTACTACTGCTAAAGTACTTTTAAAGTACTAAAGTACTACTAAGCTACTTTTTGGTTTTGTAACCAAAGTAGCTCTATGAACCTTCAGAGTAATTGATAGGTGGCTTGGTTCTTGATGTTAAATCAAGAAATCAAGAGAAACACTATGATTCTTGGGGAAGAAGCCCGGGGGCTTAACAACTGAACGCAGAGGATAAAGGACTGTACAATTTCACTGTGTGTTTGCTCAACTACGGTTGCAAACACAAGGCATAAACATTCTCATTGCCTATAAATTGTTATTTATTATTAACCCTCCATTGCTACGGGGTCTCTGTAGCCTGTGTGTATTCCCAGTGGGTGAGGTGTGTCCTGGCAGCAGACTATCCCTGCTGAGAGCCTTCCAGGCTGCAGTGCAGGGTAGAACCCTCTCAAGCACCCCTATCCCCGCTACAGCTCACCATGGAGGATATTCCTCCGCTAGATCCAAGGGGGAGCTCAGGAAAACACTGTAGAACTAAACTGTTCTTGTGAGACCAGAGAGGGAAAAGCTCTGCTACTGCTGTGCTCGCCTGCCTTTATTGTGAGCTCAGGCTGAGGATTGGTTTTTCTCATCTTTAGAACCTACCCAAAAATTTCGTGGACTTTGGGGGAGATTTGACATCTAAAACTGGTTACTTCAGTAAAAACGAATAAAAATACAATGTACCGTTACTACAGGCATATTTTTTGATGATCAGTGTGCAATGATAAAAAGTGGTTATTGAATGGGTATTTCGTAAATTCTGAAGTCTGCAACTGAAGACGAAACAGTAAGCGCATTAAACCAGGAACTGCTTGACTCAACACGCTTCAGCTAAATTTGTATCAAAGTAGTTACAAAACCTGATTAAACAAGGCTTCATTCCCACATGCAGCTCCACCTTGCTGCCTTGGCAGAGTCCTAAACTGGTAACACCCTTTTCTGGGTTTCGCTAAGCTCATCAGCAAGTAATAAAAGCAGAGCAGAGGAGTTCATGTTCGTTTCCATCATACTGATGGTGTTTGGGGAATCGATGCCCTCTGACAAAGGGTGATGGTTCAAAAATTGCACTTTGCATCAGCTCCTGTTTCCTGTCTGACTCCAAAGGCAGCAATCGGTTCAGCACTGAGGATCTGTGCCAGCTGCAGTGCCAGAGTTCCGACCAACCTTCTCATCCACTTCTGTCGATGAAAGCTGATTTGCTACAAAAAAAGGTCCCAGTGCAGTCAGCAGTAAAGACTGATAAAGCATTTCCACTTCAGAAATCTGTCAGAAGAGGAAATAAATTGCTCTAAATACAGGTTACTATTTTTTGCAACATGCAGCCACTTACAAGTCTTTTGTGCATTAATGTGATCCTAATATATCAGTTCTTGAAACCAAAGCTGTGATAGCACTTACATTGTGAATACATCCATCAGCTGAGCTTACTGATTGCTGGAAAATTAGATACTCAGATTTCAACTGTGGGGCCTTCCAGCTAAGCTCTTACTTAAATAGGGTGTATAAGGTCTCAAAAACTATGATTAAGACAATTGAAATAAAGTAGTGGAAAAACTCCATCCAAACAAGCTTCATCTCTACCATCTACCAAGGACATAAAAAAAATTTAATTTCAATTGTATTTCAATCTCTCGCCCACTTTTGGAAAACAGAAAACATTTCTTCCACCCCCGTCCTTCACAAAACTTCCATGCTGCTTCTATTTAAATGAAGGAAGAAGAATGTGCAACATTTTTTCAGACCAGTCACAATATTCCAGCCTCAGGAATTTGTCTTCATATAAAGTCAACACAGTTGCAA
The DNA here is from genome assembly GCA_013397895.1 of Origma solitaria. Taxonomy (NCBI): domain Eukaryota; kingdom Metazoa; phylum Chordata; class Aves; order Passeriformes; family Acanthizidae; genus Origma; species Origma solitaria. Next base: position 1,106,072 of record VZRL01001273.1, on the reverse strand, counting down.
TGCAGTACTCAAGCATTTTTTACCCTTTGCTCACACATAGGAAATGGATTGGAGAAGGGAGGTGAAAGGCAGCAATTCTATCTCTTGAACATCACAAAACCAAGATAATGTCAAATAATCCTTGCAAAAGTATACTGAACACTGCTAGATTCTTGACTCTCCTACTTTTCCTTGACTGTGCCAGTTTGCTCTATAAATGGGATTTTAAGTAATTTAGCTTTTCCAAACAGTTTACCCTGGAGAGAGCATTCTGTACTGTTCCAAGGGCTGCAGGGACTGTCCCCACCAGTTTCCAAGGGATATTATGCAAGATGACACTCCGGAAGGACTTTGGAAAGGAGTTCTTGTCCTTGGGCACAGGCAAACTTCACTCTTGGAACGAGCAGGGACACAAAGACACCTCAGAGCTCTGAGCACCCTCCTCACAGGATGACAAGGCAGCCGCAGAGAAAAAAACACTGATCTTGTTCCAACTGCCCCATTACCCAGAGCTTACAAAAACCACCATGGAGTTGTGGTGTGTTTAAGAAATGAATATATAGGTACTATCTCCCAACAACCAATAGCAAAAATTCATTACAAGTCCAAGCTTCATAAAACCAGTGAACTGCTGTGGGAGAGGCAGTGCTGTTCCTGACTAGAAGTGGCAAGCTGCTGTTCCTGAGCAGGTCCAGCACCCTGCTGGAGGCAGATGTAATACCTGGTAACCTGAAACTGTGAAGTCAGATGCACACTCATCAGCAAAGGTGTTTAACTTAGCTTCTTGTTATCTCATGTTAGTTAGAAAAGGGAAAATGCAGAAATAAAACCTCTTAATCCAGAAGTATTGCCCATTTAAGCATTATGGGGTAGTTTTAGTCATGCAGTTTACAATATTAAGTAGAAATTAACTGATTATCATTTTGCTAGTAACTTTGGAGAATTAATTTACATAATCTATTGATGCAACCATTTTCTCCCCAGGTGGAAGATGCTTTGTGACTCACAGAGTGGCAGCACAGCTGCTTTTTGTCTTGTTCTGTGACCTGCCTGGGATATAAAGTAGTTGTTGGAGCAACAGGCACAGCTGCACTACGTCTGAATGCTCCCACCGTGAACTCCAAAGCTGTCTGACAGTTATGCAGTAGAAAAAACACAGAACATGAAAATCTTTGGCACAGGTCAAGTCTATCAGCCCACATGCCAGAGAACAGGTTGGACACCACTCATGACAGTGTGTGAAAGCATCTGCAAATGGTATTCCTGAATCTCCAACTTCTGCAACAGTTCTTTGGAAATTTTTTAAGTAAACTCTTTTTGGTTGGGCGTTTTTAGGCCAAAGGCAAACAGTTGATATTGTGGGGTCTTTGTGAAGATTAGCTGATGGTCACATCCAAGAGTCACTAAACTGCATTTCTGCCATGAGCAAACCTCTCCAGCTCTACCTGCACCTGTGAGGAGAGGCTGTCCTGCAAGTGGGAATTGCACTTAATTTCTTTCATATTTTAGGTAACACAGTCAAAACCTTTTCTTTTGGTATGGTGGTATAACACCAAAGACCTGTCTCCATATACTGAGGAAAAAACCCTGGAATAGTCTCCATTTTATGCATGGACTTCTTTTCCTAGCAGAACTTTTTATGGGGGGAAAATCCCAACACAGAAGTCTGAAGTACATTGATTTTGAAAGTTGATTTCTGAGTATTTACAGCTAGTTCCCATGTTTGTGCTGGTGATGGCTCCCGTATGGGCTCAGTATGGGGGATGCACCATCTAGTGATCATGAGATCACAGCATCCTGCCAGGCAGGCAGGCAAAACCCTCGTGTTTTATAACTGAAGAGGTGAAATGGCCCATGAGTATGAAACCAGGTTTCTGAGCTTAATCTGCCTTTCATGGCTACTCTTATACCTTCAACCCCTGAATGTCCTTCCATCGTGGACAAATCCAAAAATACCTCATGCTGAGCACAGCAGCTGCTGGCCAGAAGGACAGCATCTCTGTGGCTGCCCAAACCAAGATAAAAACATCATCAAAATGTGCAGCTAGGAGAAAGGGAGCAGAGGACATTTTGCGCTAGTATTCTGGAAACAGGTTCTGAAGGCTGTCAGTGCTGTCTGTGCTCCACCAATCACTAATATCACTGTGGTAATTGATAAAATGTTCATTTTATTAAAAAATAGCTTAGACAACAAACCAACCCTCCTCCCTTTTGCTTGTTTACCCAGATGAAATATTACACAATATTTCAAAATATTAAGTATGCTGTGGTAATAAGGACAGGATCACACACTCAGGGAAAGATCATATGGTATTAAAAGGAAAACTCCAGCCCCTTCTTGCATCCTGAAGGAAAAGTGATAGAAAAGGATTTTAATTATTAACTCGGATTAGCTATCACAACACCTGAGAAACTGCCATATGGAACATATTCCAGTATAGTTTATACTCTTAATGGCCTCGAGCTTTCCAAGAAACAAAATTTGTGTTACATAAACTGATATCAAAGTGGCCTTGCTTTTCCTTCCCCTTGAGCTACAAATACATCAGCTGTGCAGGAGCCATTAATGTGCAGTTAATGTGTCCAGTAAAATTTCTAGTGAAACATACTGTGGTTATTTGAAAGAAGTGTTTGGATGGAATAAGATTATAGTAGTGGGAGACTTGAAGAAGAAATCCCAGCTATGTTACCCTTCCATTTTTATTTGTTCTTGACAAAGTTCCTGTTGTGATCATGGCTGTGATTTAGACCAGAGTGTGAAAGATGCAGGGCGTGAAGAACTGTGCTATTCAGCCCTTTAATTATTCAACTCAGCCATTGCTATAACATCAACTAGTAATATCCATGAAAAAATGACAGAGACATCTCCTTTAATATTTTGCACAGACAGAAGAAATAAGAATCAGAACCAATGAAAGTGATGTGAACAACAGTGGCATTACCTTACAGTCTCTATGAGGGAGTATCAAGTTCCCATCACTATTTTTCAGATTAATATTTTGTACTGGAGACACAATTTTTCATGCTTCTAAACATATTTTTCCTTCCGCAGAGTTGTTAAAAATAATAGTACATATTTATATGAAAGCCCCAGGATTAAAATAGCACAAGCTGATTTCCTGTTGCTCCAAGAAGCAGTGCGTATGGGCAAACCAAGGCAGGGCTTCCAGAAGTGCTCACCGAAAAGTTAAATATCAGTGTCTTCTAATTTTGAGTGAGAAATAGGTTTGAGGAGAAGAGAGAGAGGAGAGCACAAGTGAAATTATTCTTCAGGCTGTGACCTGTCTTCAGGAGATCTGCTTTCAAACCTTCTTCCAAATTACTTCAGTAAAACAAGCAAGGAGCTACCAGAGGCGCAGGAAGGACAGGTACACAGTCACACACGCAGTTTTGGTTAGCAGAAGGGCACAGTGGATGGAATGGATCCAAACTGCAGCTGCTGAGCTCTGAGCTGGTGAATGTGCACAGAGCCATGGGGAGCAGAGTGGCTCTGTGCCTTGCAGTCAGCTACAGCACTAACAAATGCGGGAGCTCTCTCTCTGCTTCTTCAACCTCCTTTTGCTTACAAAAGGACAACGTTCCTCACTATTTTTCTCTACAAAGCAAGTAAAGGCATTTCAGAAAAAAACCCAATTGAAATGGATGTTGCAGAGCACACAAATGTCATGATGAGACTGACTCTGAGAAAGGCACGTTGTACGCCAAATGCATCCTGTGTGAGGCCAATGTCAGCCTTTGAATGACGGCATACAGTGAATTCATTGACAGGCACAGCAGCCCACACTTCTTTCTGAACAATCACAATCTGAAAGAAAGATTGTGATTATTCAAGATTGTGATTATGCAACACAGCAATAATCCTCAAATGTTCACACACTTGCACAGGTTCACAGGAAGACACAATGGCAAACAAATCTCAAATGGAATAGCCTGGCTTCTGTTTTTTTCAGAGAGCTCTTACCTCTTCATAACCCAGGCACTTCTCATGGCTCTTCACCCTCTCATCCTGAGAAAGGATCTAAATTGGTTCGACCTAGAATGGAAGGGGGGGAAATAAGGGAAAAAATCTCATGTCATTTTGGTGTCTGAATAAGTATGAGCGTCGTTTCTGCTGTTTCATTGCTATCAGATTTGGCTTCTCTGTTGGTTGGGTGATTTTAACAGCTGTTTATTTGCACACAGTTGTGCAAGATTTTTTACAGCCTGTTAAATTAGACTTGAGACTACGGCATGTGGTTCCCTTCAGACATAACTGACTTAAAATAACAAAGCCCAAAAATTCCTTCTTAAGAAGCTCAAGGCCATCTGTTTAAAGTTTGAAAAGAATTAGGATCCTGTAATTCTAGGCACTGTTATGAAACAGGCAGAAAGTTTCCTTCATATTACCTGTCTGGATGCACTCTGCAGCTGTATCGCACTGCAGAACCACCAAAAAAGTAAGTCATCCTGCTCTGTGTGGGCTGGTTGCAGAGAAAATTCTGGCTACGAACATATTACAGCTGCGTGTAGCACACCTTAGAGGAGGGGTGACTGCATGACAAGTAGTAACCAAAACATGATGGCTTTAAGAGAGAGACAAACCAACCACCAAACAAGGGAACAGCATGTTGTCTTTCAGACTTTCATAGCCTGCTGCTCTCTCAGTTTTAAGGATGTGTCAAAACTGGAAGAAAATGCAATTTTACTTATCTTAAGCATGCTAAAGATAGAAATGCCACAGAGATGACAGCAATAAGACAAAAATATTCTCTGAAGATCAAAATGCAGCCCCTGAAGGGCTTTACTGTAGCTGAAGGTTGAGAACAACTGTATACACGATGCACAGGAGTCAGCAATGAACTGTTACAGCCAAGTGCCAGCCAGAAAAAGAAAACAACTGAGCCAGGAGAGACATGTGCAGCAGTGATGAGAGGTTTGTGCTGTAACAAAGGGCAACTTCAAACTATGGAGCTGATAGGACAATATTGGTCTTTGCGATGCTTTAAACAAACAGCTCTTTGCCAGGCAAGCTATGTTTTTGGGTGCTCACATGTGGGCAGGCACTAAGAGGGACACGGAGGCATTTTAAGGGATGCATTTTTCTCCCTTGCCTGGGAGAATAATTTCAGCTTGAAGATAGCTAGTGTCAGGGAGAGAACAAGCACTTCTGAGATGTCTCACAAGCAAAAGATCAAAAGGCCCCTGCTTCAGCTTACTGTTTCCCTTTAATGGCTGTAGGTTGAATGTATGATTCCCAGTCAGACTCTCATGCTATTTTTACCCCCATGTATGGGCATTACATCTCTTCAGGTCTTTGGAGTTTTTCCCAGCACTGTGAAGGAACAGAGTATATTACACTTTTTGCATTTAGCTACTGTAGATTCGAGTCAAGTATGTTTAATTCTTAATAATGGATACCTTGAACCCACAAGCAAGCTGCATAAAAATTACTTTGGTTACATGGAAAACCAGTAAACACTAATACTAATACAAAGGGCATATTTGTCTCCACCCGTTCTGACTGACAGATTGTTGGAGTAACAAAAAAATGAGAATTTAATCCTGTAGCTTGCACAGAATATTAAACATTTGCTTTTTGAAGAGTGAACTTGTGGTTTGATAATGCGAGGAAGGGAATTTCATTTTAGTTGTTCAGTGGCTTCTAATTGAAGGAAGAGATACACCTCATGGACAGCTCCAATTACAGTGAAGTATTGATAAAAAGGAGCTGTAATATTATTTTCAGGCACAAATTCATCTCTCAGGAATGTCAAGTTGCAATGTTTATATCTATAAAATGCCAAGAACGCTCTTCCATTTTATGGTGAGTAACTACGTTATCTTGCAAATCACATCTCCAGGGCCTCCTGTATTACAGCCTTAACCCATCCCACAGCTTATTTTAGCATTATGATGACAGTCCCAGTTGTGCTGAGGCTTGTAGGATGGCTGCTCCTCTTGATGGTACAGGTGGTGTTCAGCTACAGGAATGCAATTTGCAAACCTGAGCCAAGTGCTTACATCTTCTGTGCAGTGAAAGGCTTCGACACCTGTGGTTGCCGTGCACAACATCCACATGGAAGAATACCTGAAAAGCTTCTCCAGATTTTATCACCATCCAAATGCCAAATTATAGACCAAATTTGCTTTGGAGTGAAAAGAGAAGAGCAGAAGAGCTGCAGGGTTAATGGTTTCCTGTCTAGCAAAAACGTAAACTGCAGTTCCTTTTGTCTGCAAATGGTGCTGAGCTCATTTCTCTCATCCCAGCGAGGGCCTCCAGGTTGTTCAACAGCAATGCTCCCTTCTGCAACCTACTGTAATTTTCAATGACAGTGGGGATGCAAGTTCTGTGCTTTTTGCTGACCTCCTTTTAATCACTGCATCTTAGTCATGCTCACATGACATTTCACAAATCAGCCCTGCAGGCAAGCTCTGCATGAGGGATCCCAGGTGGCAGAGAGGCTTATCTAAAATGCGGTGGCTCTGACCAGGCTGAGTGCAACTCCCAGAGCCTACATAGTTTGTCTGGCAAAAATGTGGATATCCGTGGGTGTCTGGGTGTGTAAGTACTGGAGCTCTTGCAGGCTGATCTTAGATACAGGTGAATAGGCTTGGCCTTAATTTGTACTTTAGCTCTCTGGATCCTTTTTTTTTTTTTTTTTCCCTGGCCTGACATTCTCTAACAGTCTCTGTTGTACTAATTCTCCAGATTATCCAGGATAAAGTTTGCTGAATGCCAAGTCATCTTATTCTAAGGGTAATTGCCACAGAAGACTGTACATCACAAAAAGACAGATGCTATTCAATCAGGAAGCCTACACCCTCCAAAAGGCATTAAGACACAGAGAGGTGGAGGTTCCCTGCTTTCCATTAGGCCAAACAAGAGAGATTGCTAAAGCAGATTGTAAAACTCGTCAAACCAAATGCTTCCAATGGAAATTTCTCTTGCTGTCAGTGTTGAAAATGCAGGTAGCAGCAGAGCCCAGAGGGATGCCACAAGCCAGCAGGCAAGGTGAGCCTCTCCTGCTCCCCAGGGCTGCAGCCCCAGGGGCCAGAGCTCCCTCAGGAGCAGGGACACGGCTGCAGGGCCCGTGCCACCGCAGTGAGGGAGCAGGGCAGCCTGGGGACAGCCCCAGCCCAGGGCACCAGGCATGGCGCGGCTGGCCCGAGCGCAAGGAGAGGCGAAGGGCTGCTTGCCCAGCACACACACGCAGACTTCTCATTCCTTAGCACCAAGACTGCTGGGGGAGCAGCAAATCCACAGTGAGATGAGAACTGAGCACCCCGAGAAGGGATGTTCCCCTGCTCAGCCCCTGAGGCGGGGCGGAGACTTACAGAGCAGAAGGACCTTAAGCCGCCGGCTGGTGGACTGGAAATGGGAAGGTGAGAAGATTGAGCTGGAAACAAGCAGCTGGAAATATAAGGAGGCATGAATGACTGACGAAAGTGAAGACTGCAATTTAACAAGCAAATACCTCAATTACAAAGTGGAAAATACCATAAAAAGCACACCACATCAGAAAAGGTTATCAAGCATCTATCATCCATTCAATTAAACATTCATAGCTCAAAGCTAATCATAATTCTTGGCTTGTTAGTCTCATGAGTTAAAGATTCTGGATTTCCTGGCCCTTTTTATGTCAAAAAAAGGGCAACAAGACATCAGAATCACTGGCATCAGGAAGCAAAGTCACAAAGTGTAACTATAGCACTCAGACAACATGAAGAGGTAATTTTTCACGGTACCTGGCGGCCAACATGGAATGGATTTATTATTAGTCTATTAAGCCTTCCTTTTTAAACAGCAATCTTTGCTTTAATATGTATCTTCCCTTCTTTTCGTCATGAAAATCTAATTCCCTTTCCCAAAGGTATAAAGCCATTGGCAGAACAAAAGTATTCTCTTTAAATGTTCAACATGTTTGCACATCAGCTGTTGCCTACTGGTGCTCTCCATCCTTCAGTGGAGTTGAGCTCCTTCCACTCCCGTCAGGGCTAACTTAGTGACCAAATCATCGACCTCCCAAACCCTGCAGGAGAACAGGACGATGCTGAGGCTGTAAAGCACAGCACTGCATTCCCAAAGAAAGCTGTCTGTTCCTTGGCAACTAGAAAAACAGCGTCTCTCAATTAATGTAGTCTACTCCACATCTGCTGTTAAAACGTTACAGGAAATATTTGAGCCCTTTCAAATTGTTGATAATGAAATTACACAGACAAGAGATTAGATTGTTCGTTTGGAAACAGGTTTAATTAATAGCCTGGACATTTTATTTGTACCCTTTCTAAAGTCCATGATTCAAGTTTCATTTCCTTTCCCTTCTGTAGCATCTCTTGCTGTGAAGTTATGAAAAAGAAAGGAGAAAAAAACCTTGTATTATTCTTTTCAAGTAATTCAAGACAGAGTATTAGAATTTCGGTTAAAATATACCTGCTTGCTTTATGGTTCAATAAAGGTCACATGCAACAGTAGGGTTTGGAAGGTCATTTGACAGTCTTGTGTCCAAGGCTCATTCTGACCAGGGCATTGTGTTTCACCTTCAGTGGCTATATTTTTTACACACATATATATTTTTCTTTTTTTCACAGATATGAAGTATTACTCTGCTCTTTGTGCATTCCCTCCCTCCCATTTGTGAAACACTAGCACTTGTTGTCAGACTCCTGCCTTACAGTTCACCGGCAGCTCTCTACATTTTAAGGTTTAAATCCTAAAGGTGGTGGGAGATTTGTCTTTTAGGCAAAGTTCAAAAGTTGGCAAGTATCTCTTATGAGCTTGTAAAGACATTTCTTCAGCTAAAAGGAACTTACAGATATTTCTAGCAATGAGAGGGTTGCACTGCCCTCAGTCTACTTAATGACTTTTACATTGTAAAACTCCTTTGCCTGCTATAATTTTCATATGCTAATTCCATTTTTAAACGCTTACCGCACAAGGCAGTCACTGCTTGAGACAAAGTAAATATAATTCACAGTAAGGCCACTACTTATCTAGAAAAAAACACTAAGTAAATATCATTTTAAAAAATCATACCTTGGGCACAGGAGCTTCAAATTTCTGCTAGGAAACAAACCCTCACCAAGAGTGTCGTGAAGGGGCTCCTCACAGAGCAGTACAGACATTATTACTGACTCGGTCTATCCATGAACCTCCTGATATTTTTAGTATGTCATCAAGCAAAAAAGTAATTCTTATCTTCAAAATAGCTATTGCTTCCTACACTGCCACTTTTGGAGTGAAAGCTAGAGAAAACTTTGATTACAAAGGCATAGCTTTTTCTGAGACACTGTTTAGTGAAGCCACTTTCACTTCCTATTGATCAACCTCACATACTTACATTTTGTTGAATGAGAAACAATAGCCATGGGGAAATTAAACACTGAAATCTGCAGACGTTCTGGAACAATATTTGTTTAACAGCTGCTGAACTCTGGAAGTAACAGCAAAGACTATTATGTAAGAAAATCCTGTAACCCAAACAGATAATATTCTGGTTAACATCACATTGAGGCTCTACTTGCTTAAAACACCAGTTGTTACAAGAAAACAATGTTCTGCTGAGGATCCACAGTGCAGAACTATTTGTTCAGTCCAGAAACGTAACAAGCTAGAAATGTTCAATCAATCAAATTCAGGTAAATATATAATTGCTATTGCTTTAAAAGGAAACAAATATATAATACAACAGATGACTTGGTCTTCCTTCATCTTTGAAAAAATATTACTGGAACCATAGACTGTACATGAGATTGCTCCAGCCTACAGAGCTAAAACTGAATCCACAAAAATAAATCTGGAACCACCAAAAGCTGCAAAAGTAGACCTGGACAAAGAGCTGACAGAAAACATGAACTAATTAGGCCTATACCTCTTAGCAGAATGTACCAGCTTTCATGCCATGATTGTTTCATGATAGTAAATGGAAAACAAACTGCTATTGTTTAATCTTGGTAAATAGAAGATATTTTTATGAGCATTGATCCAGAAGAAAGTTGACAGTTTGCCAAATAGTTATGTTTTTTCAGTGCTACCAGACATTTTAAACTAAAATATGGAGCTGGCCAGTAGATTAACATAGTTTTAAGTGATATCATAAATTGTATGTTTGTTTGGCTGTTACCAGAGATACTTTAAAAGTAACAGTGAAGAATTACCATTTCAAGAGGGGCCATACAACCTTTATCAAATTAGTAATGCTACTTATTCATTCCAGATAGATGAGATTTCAAATAATTATCCAAACTACAAATAATTCAGTTAAGTCAGTGCAACACTTCAAATCTGGTGATCAAGTTCTCAGGGAGCAAGGAGGCCATTCAGCAGTTTCTCCTGCCTTTATACCTGAGCACTCTTTCAGAAACACCAATCCTCTGCTCTAGTCATTTTTTTTTTTCTATTTAGCAACAAGTAGGATGCCTTTAACTACAGATCTCAGTGCACAGGATGAGGACAGGAAATACAGAGCTCACCATTCATGGACGGTAAAGCCAGACATCAAGATAAAATACATATAGTGCCAGCTGCCAGCATTAAGGCTGAGCAAGTCAGTAAAAAGCCCCTCTAAACAGAGGGATAAATCCTGTTTTACTGACCTTAAAGGTCCCTTGGGTTGTCTCTGCATTGTAGCACAGGAAATGAGGTCAGGACTGGGACTGCTAATTTCCCATTTGCTTTTGAGCTTCAAGAATATGACAACAATTCTGATGCCCAAAACACCAAAGCAGCAAGAAACATGAGGCAAGGAAAGGCAAGCAAAAGGACTAACCAAAAGCATCCCCCCTGCCTTGTTTTCTTAAAAATCTGTTAATACAGATGTTTTTTTAACCGATTAGGGATTTCTATCCTTTCAGTTCTGTTAGTGTCTCAACAGAATTTGGCCAGACAATGCTTAGCTGTGCTGCACCATCTTTTTGAATTTTTCTGTTCTGCCAAGTTGCCCTCTCAAAGGCTGTTCTTCTCACAGTGCCAGTAAGGTCACCTGGGAGGATCTCTGTCTATCCAGAAGCTCAAAAACACAGGACCCAATTTTCTGCAGCCGCTAATGTAGTGTGCTAACAAATCTCACAGGAAGCCAAGTGCCCAGGCTCTGTCTATGGCTCTGCCACTTTTGAACTGGATCCCACAAATGTGAGGGTGTTTTCAGACCTGTGCCTCCCTGAGAGCCGCAGCACTCTGCTCGCTCACCAGAGCCGAGGAGCAGCTCCCACAAACAGGGGCACCCAGCATGTGGGGTCGGTGCTGTGCCCAACACACAGCTCCTTTGGAGGAGCTCCTGCTCTCCGCTTCCCTCCTGGGTTTCCTCCCCTGTGATTCACTGTTTAGACACAGCTGCAAAGGGCATTAGTGGGAGAGATCCAGAGGAACTTTGCTTTGTTTTTGTGACACTGGAGTTTCCAGTTAGGTTTATTTAGGGTAATAACATGGCCTCTGATGAAGGCAACGCCTCAGTCACTGCCATGTCAGTGCTACAGATGCAGTGAAAAGCAAACACTCACACTCAGTGTGTTGTGAAAGATAATTTGAATTTCTGATGCATTCTGGCACAACCACTGTGCGCCAGCTAATGCTCTTACACAGACACCTCCGGACAGGGCGATAATTTTACACTGCCTTTGTTATTTCTGTGGGTGGCCCACCACGATCCATGGGATAGGTGATGCAAACTGCCTCACAATTGCATTTCCTGTGGGTCCTGCTTTCTGATGCACATTACCCTACTGTCCACACTTGAAAGCAGAGCAGAAAAGCTTGCTCCCTTCCCACACAGAAGTCTGGTTAACTTACTTCAGAGCGTATCTTGGGTGTAAACCAACACCTATGCAATGCAAATAATTCATAGGGACTTGAATCCCTTCATGAGAGAAGGAACATGCCAAGGTAGTTCAACAAATGTAACCCATTTTCTTTAGACTCTTCTGCTTAATGTTACAGGTTAGACAGCAGTTTCACAGGTAGTCCAGTAGGAGCCATTCAGTTCAAGACCTGATTACAAGAAACTTTTTAACCGTGGCTAATTTTTTGGTGAAGCCAGATTTCCTTTCTGGACAGTGAAGAATCTTGCTAGGCTCAGACCATAACAAAAGCAGCAATAGCTCTGTAAAAAGATAGCTACAGGTACAGTTTGTATGGCTGTTTGTGACATTCTCCAACTTGGGCAAACTGACTTAGGGTATCTCGCATGCTCTTATGCTATACCTCAAGTAAATTTCTCACACCAGCCTGACATGCTTCCAGTTCCACTGAAATATTTGCAATGAGCCACATTCAGCTCCAGTTTATACCAGAGATCCCACCTACTTACACAGGATGAATTCCCCCCTTTTTTCACCTTACCACGCTGCACCTGGGAAAGTCCATACTAGGCTGTCCATGTTGCCTGTGCAAACTGAGCCCCTCCCCAGCCCATGCTGTGCAGCATTCCCATCCCTGCTGAGTATTTCTAGCAGCATGTCAATTGAACTTCAGCTACTGAAGTGTTTGCTTGCCACATGTTCTTCTGTTTCTTCTACATCTTAAGATACAAAAATGAAGCACTTAAAAGTTCTTAAATAAATATAAACTCCCATGTTATTACAGGCCATTCTCCATTAAAGCCAAACCCAGTGTTCCCTAGAATCACAGAGTGGTTTGGGTTGGAAGGGACCCTTAAAGGTCATCTGGTCCAACTCTGGTGCAATGAGCAGGGGCAACTTCCAACAGCATCCAGTTTCCCAGAGCCCTGCCCAAGCTGATCTTGGATGTTTCCAGGACTGGAGACATCTCCCACCTCTCCGGGCAGCCTGTTCCAGTGTTTCACCACCCCCATTGTAAAAATGTCCTCCTCATATCTAGCCCAATTCTACCCTCTTTCAGTGTAAAACCATTACCCCTATTCCGAACTCCATTTGAGTCGCAGTTAGAGAGAATTTACTCGCTCATCTCCCACCGTATGCCAAAGACCTCAAGGTCACATCCCACACGGCAGTGCAAGCTCCCTGTGCCAGCGCAGCAGTGGCCCTGCTATTCCAGGCTTCTCTCCCAGAAACAGCACATGCAGCAGCTCCTTTTACAGCAGCTCTCAGCTAGCACAGCAGTTCTCTACAATATAAGTTTTTACTCTTGCATGCCCAAAAATTCCAGTAGCGATGCAAAATGAATGCAGAATAGCAGTTCATGCTTTAATGCTCCAGACTGAAGGAGACAATTAGATCCCTTTGAAAGGGAATGGATCCGTGGTGTCCTTGGAATACTGCTGCAGAGCTGTGCTGATGAGGGGCTCACCAGGAGGGGCGAGCACCCCTTCAAGCAGCCCTTTCCCCCCTGGCCTGCACTGGCAGGCAAGGGCAGAGCTCAGGGTTTCAGCGTTACTTGGTTACTTTCATTGAAAGGAGCTGGGCTTTGCTCAATAGCCATTGAGCACATTCCTCAGATTCTTTTCTCCTGTGCTTTGTAAATCGGGGTTGGAAGTTATTGCTGAAAGCACAGGAAGTTAAAAATCACCTTTTTCGGCCTCCTGTCACCTCAGGGTACTTTTGTGTTCACCTGACCCAGGCTTGAAGGATGAAGCACCTCTTATAGCTCCCATAACAAAACAATTTAAAAAATAATGAATTCCTGACATTGCCATACTCCCAGCTGGCACTGGCTAGGTTGGTAAGTAGCCGTGGCCATGACCAGAAGCACAAGTTGTGCCCCTGGTAATAAGAATCCAGCTGTCACAGGGGCCAAGGGCTCCTTTGTAGCCTGGTGAAAGCGGCATTTTAAAAACCAGCATGGTACATCTTATCCACTGAAGTTAAACAAAGGTTTTCCATGATTAATCTTTCCAAGATTTTCAGTGCTCACCTCCCTACTTTAAAAAACATTAATTAAAGCTCCTAGGGGTATTTGAAACTGAAATCTGGGCAATCAGGACACAACTTTGTCCTGCATAGATTCAGTGTGAAAATCCAGGTAATTAAGGCATTTCTCAGTAATAGTGATCCACAAAGAAGGCATTTTAAAATATTTAACCTATAGTAAGTATTTGACCATACCAGAAATGAGGAATAGTTGATGTCTTAATTAGAATTTCTTCTCTTCCAGAATTTTCTATTTAGGGACAGAACCACAGTCTAGGAGCAACACACTGATCACTGCTTATGATTCAATCCCTGCTCCGAGTATAACGGGTTGAGGTCAAGCAGCACCTTGGCAACATCCAAAGCCACAGGAAAAGGACTTCTTCCCTTACTTATCTAAATACTAGGTTTAATAATCCCAGAGAATGTTTGCTTCTGATTTTCTTGTAGATACTTAGGAAACTGAGTCTATAAAGAAAAAATAACAAAACCGAAAACTTTATTTTTGCATTCATTTAAAGGTTTTCAGTTCAAAATTGGAGATAAGGGAGGAAGATTTTATTCAAGCAAGTTTTTAACCAGAAAGCTTCTTTGCATTATGAGAAGGTTGCTAAAGGTCAGCATGCTATAACCAAATTCCAGCCTGTTAAATTACTGCTATACCACGCTTCCAAGAAAATCTATATTCAACATCTGTTTTCTTTACAGGAGATCATTAGGAAGAGGCAAAGCAGAGTCATAGCCTCATTCTGCACTTACCTCAAGTTTTAAAAGGACAGATCAGTCCCTCTCTAGACACAAGACAAGATTAAAACCTGGCCCTGTTGGACTTGGTTGCTGTTGTGATGTTTTAGAGTTACTTTGGAGTCAGACATTACCCAAGAAATCAGTATTAATGAGGAAAACAGGAAGGCAAGCTGGAGACGAGCCAGCTCTGCTTCTCATCATTTACACTTGCTGCTGTTCAGACTAATTTTTTATCAAGTCAGAGCAGATTTGTCTTTATGACATGGCTGACGAAAAACTTCCTGAAAAAAATAAGTCTGTGGCTGATAGCCAAATGAGGAATCAGTGTGGATCCCAACATCCTGCTACTTCTGAAGAGGTCAGCACTGTGAAAAAACCCAAACCCGAACACATGCACATCTCAAAGATCTCTGCAATTGCTTAAAATTACAGAAAGCAACTGTTACTCCCTAGAGTGTGCTAAAACAAGTGTTTCCCAACACTTCCATTTGTTTTTGCGAGACCAGCACATGAACTGTGGAGATGTCTGGATATTTCAAGGTCAGCATGGTTATGGACATGCAACAGCAAAAGCATGTTCTGCTCTGCAGGACTGGCCTCTCTGGGCACGACCTGAAGCAGCCAGAGCAGAAGCATTGCACATTTCTCCCACTCCTGCTGTCACTTCCACCCTCTTCCCATCCCTTCCTTACCTCCTTTTTGGTTCCTCTTCCTGACTCTGACACAAACACACGGCAAAGTCTAAGAGGGAAACATGCTTCTGGATATGGTGAAAAGTTTGAAAATGCTCAGCTTCTGTCAAGGTTGTTATTATGCAAATATTTGATGCCAAATGCAGAGAAGAGTTTTCACAAGTAGAAATCCCAAGGCACAGAGGAAAAAAAAGCCCACAACACAAATAAAACCAAAGGGCATGAGCGTACCTGGAACAACAAAGTGCCTAACATTTTGGGGCAGTACCCTGCCTGTGGCTTACGGTACCTCCAGCAGCTTTTTCATCCCAGACCCAAAGTAGTAGCACCCATCACAGGAGACTGGTCACAGGGCTGTGGGGACTTTGATTTGAATATATTCACAATCTGTTTTAAACGCTGGTCAAGTGATACAGTGCAACAAAGAAAAATTGAAGAGGAGCATTCAAATGGATTATCCAAGGTGCCACACTGCTTTTTTATATAAGTTTTCAAAGCATCACAGTTTTTGTTTCTCTTTTTCTTTCTACATGAACACCATGTTACTACAATGCAGACAATTTTAAAATTGGAGTAAAAACTGGGGTTAGTATAAGGAGAAGTTTAGCTTACCATGGGATCTTTTTTATTACTTGTTTTATCTTTGAATTATTTATGACCTTTAAAAAAATGTCTATTCCTCAGTTGACCCATATGCAGCATATTTACTTACCCCCTAAATGGAAATAGAGTTTATTATACCTAAGAATGTTTTTGTAGTAAGTTTTGAACTGTGCAGAACTATTGAAATTTTGAACCCACATCACGGATCCTGAAGTGTTTTCAGGAAAAAATGGGAAGAAACAATACAGAATAATACAGAATAATACAGAATAATACAGAATAATACAGAATAATACAGAATAATACAGAATAATACAGAATAATACAGAATAGAGGGTGAACAGGTGGACTGTAAAAAAAATTGGTAGAGCTTCATTTGACAGATGAGGGAGAAGAAACAAAGCAAAACTCAGGAAAGAGCAGGGAAGAAGAAAGATTTATTATAAAGTGCTTCAGAGATCAGTGATGTAAAGGGTCACCTACAGCTGCACATGCCCACCAGGGTGGGGCTCGGTTTATTTTTCAGTGGCAAGGATTATCCAAAATTAGCAGACCAAAGAATCTACTGCTACTCAGCTGTAGCACAGCTACAGCTGCCCCATTTCATTAAGTAGCTGCTGAATTAGAGATTGTTCTACCCAAGGGTGACCACAGTTTCCACACACTACCCTGGATGTAAAGCAGCCTTCCAAGGGGCCTCACACTTCCTTTTAAATTTGCATTGTTTTGTATGATTCCTTGCTTTGTTTCTCCTTACAACAGAGGGTTTAAAAAACCCTCCTTCATAAAACTAACACTTTTAATAAGCTAAATTAAAAGAAAAACCCACAAACAAAAAAAAAAACCCCAAAACAAACAAACAAAACAAACAAAACAAAAAAACCCCCAATTTCACTGCTTCTTCCAAGCAAAAAACCAAGTGAGATGTGACATGGCTTTAAATACAAGTGCCACTGTGGTTTCCCCCTATACTCGTCTTTGTCTAAATGATGAGGTTGTTTGCAGTGACACATCTCAAACAGAGCATTAAGGCAAATGAAATACGTTAGCTTTAGATTTTAGAAGTGTGTCCAAGGCAGAGTGGCACAGCAGCGCAGAGAAACAAGGGCTTTCAGAAGCAAACAAGCATGAGAGCCTCGGGGACAGGGTGGTCACCCCCCACACCCCCTGGCAGGTCCCCTATTCAAATCCTGCGTCAGCAACCAGAGTGATTGACACTGCGTTGACCACATCAGCTCTTTCTGACAGGAGCATTGATGCTTTCAGGTGCGTTGTGGTATCAATAGCAAAGCTTTGATGAGCAGAAAGCTTGACCCAACCTTCAAACCCACTGAGGCAGAGCTGGAGCAGGCTGGGAAGGCAGGATGCACTGTCAGACCTGCTGTTTGAAGAAAGGTAAGTGGAATGCACCTGAAAGGACCTTACTTCTTTCATGCTATAGTAGAAGAGTTCAAATTCATGACCTTTGAAGAGTGATCCATCTGGAGACTTGTTATTTTCATACAGATGAAACAATTACAAGAAATAACCTTTTCCTTTATCCCTCAAGACAGTTTCAAGCTTAGTTAGCAACAGCGGTTATTTCTGTGGCAACAGACAGATATAAACACAGGATTATAATGTTCAACAAAGGATCAAGAAAAGGAAGAAATAGGACTGGAAGAGGGAAGTGTCTGGAAGACCTGTAAAAGAACGTAGAAAGTTACTAATTTTCTTAAAATGAGTATTTCTTCTTGCTCCCAACAGAACTCCTATTAATACTACATCTTTTTGGTAAAAAAATTGAATTCAGAAGGGGAAAATGGCACAGGACGGTACACTACTTTCTGTTGCAGGCATAATGGAGTCAGCTAGCTGGGATGGCTGATACTTGTGACAGAGCACGACAGTACCTGGCTTGGAAGGAAAGCAGCTCACAAAATTAACGTTATGCTAGAAAACATATACTTTTATTCAGCGAATCCTTCTATAGAGATGGAATCTAAAACATGCATGCACATAAATTTAGAATTCTCACATACAATTATGCACACTAAATGGAGATGAGCAGGTAACTCTAATGTTGTCAAACCAAAACCGATGTTTGAGGAAAAGCACAGACGATACCATTTAGTGTTTACTTTGCTGTGAGAAAAGTCACCACTCCCTTTCACCTGTGCAGCTGTTTGCACCACTCCCAAATGTGACCTCTGCTAACACAACTGCAGCAAATCCTTGGCTGCTTGTCCCAGCACACAGAACTGCGCAAAGCATCACACAGCGCTGAACCGTGTTTTGTATAAAAGGCAAGTATTTCCTCTCCCATTTTTCCCTTCCATTTTCATCAGCAGGGTCAGCAAGACCCTTGGCCGGGGGTGCCAAGGGAGCAGCTGCCCCAAAGGGTGCCCAAGAGCCCCTCTCATCACAGCCTGTCTGGGGAACACCAGGGACTGTTTTAGGAGAGCTGGCCCCAACTGCAGAGTCTGCGTGGCAGGCTGGGCCAAAGGGCCAGGGCTCAGCTGTTACTCAGGCAAATTAATTTTGTGCAGGTACACCCAAACCAGCTCAAGCTACAGTTGCTTCTTTGGATTGCTCTGCAGCAGACATTTCACAGGAACACCTGTCTCCTTGGGGCCCAGCCAAAGGAAGAAAGGTTACTTTGGTGTTCTTTTTTAAAATCATCACCCTCACTTATCCCCGACACAACCATCTGCATGAGACAGAGAAAGAAGGGAAGGGAAAGCTCAGCCTGCACAGCCTAGCAATGGGTCTGAGGCACAGCCCAATTAGCAGAGGGCTCTGGCAAGGGACAGGTACACGAGATGCTCCCGGCAAGCAAAACACAAGTCAGGCCATAAAGAAAACTTGGAGCACTCCGAGCTAATCCAGGGCATGCCAAGAGAGTGAGGGTCATTCCTCCTGAGATGCAAGCAATGAGTCAGAAAACTTTTCATTTGTGGAGCTGGGAGGGAAGAAATGTCCAACCCACCAAAGAACAATGCAGGAACATCTGCTGCAGGCGGAGGGCTGACCTGCCACTGGACAGTTTGTCAGAAAGCCAATGAAAATTATAGCGGTGAAATAATTGAATAACGTTGCCTAGTGAAAAAAATGAAAGGAAAAATCATTAAGCATCTTCTGAACCTCGAAGTAACTATTTATTCTCAAAGCCAAGGAGTGTAGTTGCACTGTTTTTCAAATCCTTCTGTTCTTTCTCATGGAGAATAGAGATAAACTGCACTTTCTGTACTTTCTTAATCTCTGTGTTTGTGTTAAGTGCTCTGTAGCTATGACCAATGATATTGGGAGGTAGATTTTTTACTGACCAATGGTTGCTAGATTATTAATGGATATATAAAGAAGTTTCTGTAAATAAAACTCTCTCTTTCGCCATCTTGGGGGTTTCTGCCTGCTTCCTTGCCAGCCTTCTCTGCCCGCAAAGGAGGACTGAAAGTAGCTCATAGGGCAGACAGGCCTAAAGGCAGGAAGGTCTCTGCATCCTTCATCACCTTTGCCGAGAGAGATGCTGTGCCTCGTTCACTGGTGATATCCCAGGACTCTGAGCACCTCTTTGCTTTTAAAAAGCCCCAGTGTAAGCTCTCATTTTGCTATCCAGACACAGAAGTTGCCTTTTGGAAGTCAGGTTCAAAAGCCCTGCAATATCTCACCCACAAGTCACCTCAGTGCCTGCAGGAAGATGCAGTGACAGCAAATAATGCCAGGCAGAACACAGTGACAGAGCCCAGAGTCGTCATTAACTTAGCAACAGCAATTCCCTGCGTACCTGGAGTTACTCTCATCACTTCCAAAACTTTAAAAACTAATCTATTTCTTTGCACATCAATAATTCAGCCAGAGACTGATTTACTGTCCAGCTGTCAATGGCTCGACAGTGCTCCGATGCTTTGCCTATTAAAACAATTCCAGTTGCTGCTAAGGACATGAGCAAGGATGACTGTTTCCAAATTGCTTTCCAAAGAAGTGGAAGCTGTCATAATATTTAACCTTTCCTCTATTCTCCCACCGACAGGCACCCCTCCCCACCCCACCCCGCCGCTGGTTCCCACACCCCAGATATGAAAGCAGATAAGGAGGTCCCCCCCTCTCCTTCCTGATGGTGAGTCAGGGCTCTGAGTCAGCCTTTGTGTTCCAGGGAACCTGGAAGGCTTTGAAAGCCACTGTTGATTTTGGCAAAACCACCTCTTCTCGCTTTGAGGGTGAAACGATTTACACACATCATTTTTGGTCTGAAAATAGCTGCTGAGATGCAAACAGCAAGAGTGTGGCCAAATATTTTCTTGTCCTTGCACTGCAGAAGTAGAACCCGCCCTGTCCTGGGGCACAGCTGCACTGAAGGGAGCCACAAAACACCGGCTCAAGCCCTGAGGATTCAAGGACGATGCACTCACAGCTCCTCTTTCACACACAGAAGGTACCACTGTTCATGGCTTTGGGCACAACCACCTCTAGAGCCACTGGTCACCTTTCAGGGATGACCAAGAGTGGTGTTTTCAGCTGCTGGGGCACTGTCTGCTTCCCACAGTCAGGTGAGCTGAAGCCAAATAGTACCAATCCCAGTCCTGACGTTAGGAAGCCAAACTCCTTCCCCCTCTGCGTTCCCTGCTGCATTCCTTCCAGCAGGGTCAGGCCACTCTTCAGCAGCTCGTATTAAGGGCTCTGCACCAGGGCATGCAGGCAGGAGAAGTGTCATTTCATAAACAAGAGTTTGCCCCAACTCAGTTGAGACACGCCAGTGATGAGGGAAATTCTGGCAAAGAGATCTCTCAAAAATCCCTGTGTGTCTCTGCCTAGCCCTTCTCTGTCTCCACAGATCAGCACTTTGTAGTTATATAGAAAAAAATCCCCTCATTCTTGGCAGAGAAAAGCTGCCATATTTTTATTAACATGTTTGAACATTACATCAGCTGCTCATCTCAAATATTCATCCACTTCTGTGCCTACTTCTGTATCTGTTTTACAAAACCTTTAATTAAATTAATTACACTTTAACTTCTATATTTTAATTTCCTTTTGCAATCATATTTCAGACATCTTTTGATCTCTTGTTGTAATTCCAAACTACATTCCTTCCCTTCATGTCTGTTTGGTAAACACCTTTGCTTGGGCCAGATTCATTAGCATTTTAATTATTTTCTCACTCCAGGACTTGTCTGCTATCCCTTCTTCCCACACTATGGCAAGTTAGGCCATTTCTAGGTTAAACCCTAAATTCACTGGGAAGTCTTAAAGCATAAGTATGACTGCATAAAGAAAACAGAAAAAAAAAATTATCTGTAAAAACTACAATTAGTTGCTACACTTCCTTTCAGAGTATAGCTATTGTTAAAGAAATTATTTCAAGGAAATTAGATTTAATATTCTTTAATAGGGGTTTTGCATGATAAGGCAAAGAAACTTGAAACATGCCAAAGCACAGGAAAACAGTTAAAATGTCAGTTGTCACAGCAGTTTAAGCTTGCTTCAATGAGTGTTGAGAAAGAGTAATCCTTATGTGCTAAAAGTTAGGACAGATTTTAACCTTAATTTTTAATTTAAGTTGGGGTATGAAAAACAGCGGCAGCACTATTCTGCCCACACATCTCTGTGAAATAGTTTCTTTAAAAATAATCTACCCAAAACCACAGCACTACAAAGCACTTTAAAATATTTTTTTAATTCTTCATGTGTTTATTTGAAAATTTGGCTACTTTTTAAAAATGGCTATACACTTTAAAAACCAAAGTGAGATGTTTCAGCTAAGCAGAGATGTCCTTTCCCCTTCCCCAAGTCTGGTCCACCAATTGAAGCAAAAAAAAGAACCAAAACCAAAACAGTTTGCTCAGCTCTGCACATAATTCCAACAATTTATTGCGCATCAGATCCTATAAATTCAGGTACATGTTTCTTAATTGGAACATTCAGATAAAAGTATATTTGCAATATTTTAAGCTTTATTTTCATTGACTAAAGGACGTATTTCACCACGGGGAGAAAAAAAAGGGTGTTAAAATTCCAGCTCTTCTATAAGACTGCAGAAAAAGTCTTCATTTGCACATCAGGTGAACTGAAGGCTACGCGAGGGATAAGGGTCAGACCTACTGATGGCAGGTTAAAAGCTTCCCTTGCTTTTACTTATCTCTGTATTTAATAAAGGAAGTCTACATGCAATATTCTCCTCGTGGATGGTAGAAGTGCCAGCAGTTCACACCTTTACTGACTAGAAATGCCTCCATTAAACCACTGCACTGCCTTTGCTGACAAATTCGCTTAGAACCCAAGTTGCTATTTTAGCTGAATTCACTTCCAAAGGAAAGACAGGCCACTTATATTTAAATTCATCAAAATTAGCTCCTGATGGGCATTATATAAGCAACATTAAAACACACACATTGTAAAACTGGCTTTCCTGGGCAGACAAGTTTTTGTCTTGCTAACTTTTTTCTTATCCAGGAGGACATTTTTTTTATCATGAACCTCTCCTCCGTGCCTTCAAAATGCACCTGCTTTCCTCACTGCCAGCACGGTGTGAGCTCTGTGAGCATTGCACACCACTGCACCCTCTCCTGCTGTCAGCAGGGATCTCAAACTGCTCCATCGGAGCCCCTCGAGGATAAACAAACAGAGCAGGATCTGCTATTACAGATCTGGGGCTGCCATCACTCCCAAACCCGACTGCAAGCTGAAATTCTGTTCTTCTGCAGTGCTTTTCTAATTTATACATCTAAAATACCCAGGTAATTCCCCATATGAAAGTGATGCAGGGCAGCAAACAGCACATAAGACAATCCTTTGAGGTCCTCAGAGCCATTTGTAGATGAAATAGGATGTAAAAGCAGCACCAGAGCAAGCAGAAGATTCACAACATCGCTTCCCACAACAAACGAGCTCTTTCCCGTTCGGCCTGCTACATCCAATCCTACTTTCCTAACGCTCTATGCAGGTTGCAAAAGTCTTCTTAAGAACTAGCATATCTGATTTCACACAGGCACCTGTAAATGTAGGGCACTGATATTGGGTATCTGTGCTACTTCAGCAGTTTCAACTTACCCCGAAAAGCTTATTTGGAGCATAACCTTTCATTACACAAACAGGACAAAAACAAACTCAGCAGGATACTGGCGCTTCTGTTTATGAAAATGACTCGCTGTGTATATGGTCCAATATATCATCATATAAATCCAGATTCCATCTGAAAACAATGGCATGCTCTTAAACTAACTGGGCTTTTAAAGTGTAACTGCAATGATTCTGATGCTCGCTTTGGTACAGAAAGTAGAGAAACAAATGGAAAAAATAACTGGAAGGCTATTCAAGAATAGGAAAAAGAACCAAAAATAGTGAATAAAAAATTGAAGGGAAAAATGCCAAAACTGGAGGCTGTCACAATAGGGAATTTCCCTAATGATAATGAATGCAAGAATGAGCTAGTAAACAACATCAATAAAAATCAAGGTGACTTCTTGTGAGTTTGAGGTTCTCACACTTCTGCCCAGTGAAAAATTTCAGTCCTCAGAGCCCCAGGGCCCCCTCAAAGGTTTTAGGCTTTTGAGACCAAAACGCCTACTGAGTACTTGCACACAGCTACAAAGCATACCCCGAAACTGAAGCCTTCTCAGAAACCCCTTAGGAAACCTGCCTCACCCCTACCCCTCAAAATACTGCACAATTTACCCAAGATATATCTAATGTGAAGTGCTTAGGTGGGAATACTTAAATCACTTGGAAAAGACAAGGAGAGCTCCCTACACTGCAGAGAGGGGAGACTTACCCGGTGCCAACAAGCAACACTTAATATCACTGCATACTCCTGATGTGTTGCTGGCACCCATAAGATCCTCCTATCTTTTGTACCAAAACATCAGAAATCCTCTTTTGTGGCCTCTGGGTGTCATTAAAACATAGCAATTATCACTGATAGACTCTGGCACAGATTTTCAATTTGCTGTGGGAAGGTAAGTCCTAACAAAAAGCATTCTTCTGCTGTGATATGCAATTTTCATATCTTTCAAAAAACCCAAAATCTGAGCAGAAATAAGACCTACACCCATTCGTTCATAACTTTCCCCCCATTATTTGCTGTATTCCATTGTTCACAAACAATAGAGATGCTTACAAATATATTTTTATGCACGCTCTTTGTGATAAAAATAACTCCTTTCACAATTCACATGGAAGGGCAGCAGGGTTCTTGCTTCTCCTTCCAAACAAACACGCATGTATTTGAGCAGGTCTCGCTGCCCCGCTGTCTTCCAACCTCTAAACACTGACCCAGAGGGAGATTATGGGGCTGAAGGAACGAGCTCGCTGCTCTGTATGCACACGCGGCAAAAGTGAAAAGTAGCTTGTTTGATGTTGAGGGTGAATTGAATTGATCCAGGCACTCCTTTCCAACACTATTATTTATGACAAGCAGTACATATTATTGACCATTGAACATACAATAATAACGTAATTAGCTTTCACTTAAACAATTACCACCTTGTCGTTTCCGATCCAAGTTCAGGAAGTGGTGCAGACTCAGGAGGGCAAAGGGTTGCAATTAACAGGCACAGCTCGCTGCTAGAACTGCATTAACCCTCTGCAGGTACATTTCTGGATGCAGCAAGCAGCCAAATACAGCCCACAGCAGCACCCAGAAGAAGACTACATTTCTACATTCATTAACATTTGCGAAGTTACTCATTAAATCCTGAGTCAAGTGGTGTGAACCAGTCTCATGCTTCAGCACACAGATGATCCATCAGCTCCTGTTTACTGGGATCTTAACAGCATAAGGAAAGCAAGCCACAGGTTTTATATTCCATAAAGGACTTCCTTCCTCACCTTGCCAATTCCAGCTTTGCACTGGAGAAAGAGCCATCATGCAGACTACTCTCATGCAAATACAGCACAACCTAGGACTTGTGCAACTATAATAAATCAAATAACCGACATTGTGGAGGCCAATTCAGTTCCAAGGCCAAAAAATCTGCTAAGTTTTCTATTAGCAATTTAATTAGCATTTCTGAGTGTGCTTCTCAGGGAAATATTTTATCAGGAAGCTACTCTGCCTTGATAGGGCTGGTGGGAAAAAGCCACATCCTTAATTGGTACCGCCATATCAATCACATCTCAACATATTCAGTCCAGATACTATTACACTAGCTACATAGAACCTATTTTGATGAGAGAACAGATTAAAATTGTTCTGAGAAAATTATTTCTTGGGACTGACTCAAGAAAAGTATTAGTAACGTCCAGTGAATAAAAATCATCCCAGGCCATCGCATACCTCTTGTTTACAGGCAACCTTTACCCTTTATGAGGCTGAGAGAGCTGGAAACCAGCAGGTTTGGCACAAAAGTGACTTTTTGCCTTAACCATGGGAAAGGGGATGGGGAAGGGTCTTTGCAGCTCCTTGTTCAGCAGTGAGAGCACTCACTCACCACATGGGAAACCTAGAGTCCAAAAAATTTCTTCCAGCTTCAGAAAGGACACTTTGTACCACCAGGAAGAGAGAATACACTGCAGAAAAAGGTACCTGAAAGCACATTCCTTCGTTCTGCAGGTGTTCCCTCACAGACACTTTCATCCATCAGGCAGGGACCTGGATTCCTGGGCAGGTTGCACACAAAGGTGGTTTCTAATCCCATATGAATCAGATCATCACATCTTTCCCAGTTCTTTTCTTTTTTTTTTTTTAAACAGCAACAAAAAAGTCCTCCCAGACCCATTTCTAAATCCTGTTTCCCCACCTATAATCACTTACTCAGAAGAGTACACTAGTGACAGCTCTTTGGCAACTCACAGGATGAAATTATGGTTGAATTGAAGAAATACAGTTTCTAACTTCCCCCTTTTCTACTGTAGAACCAAACTCCTCATTGTTTTAATTTTGAGGAGAGATTAGTACCAAGTATGTTTTGCCTCTTATCTTTGCTAAACAAAAAGGTTATATAATGTTTCAGGAAATGAGTTCAAGTGAATACAACCATCTTTTTCACAGTACTAAAATGCTTTTAAAAGATTCTGCTTTGCCTATTCTGGCAGCTTATGTTTATTCAAGACAAACGAGGCACAGGCAGTAAAAAAGCAAAAAAAAAAAAAAAAATCCCTGAGCTGTGGTATCAAAAAACCAGTCTAAGGTTAAAAGTTATTTTCTTGTCTAAAATTCCTGCAGTGCCATAAAACTGCATAAGCAGGTGTCACTTAGAATAGTAGCAATTTTTGTGATGGTGCTGGTCTATTAGCATGTCTGAGGAGATGTTCACAAATTCATCTTTTAGAGACAGAATTATTACTTCACAGGCATATTAAGCACAGCATCAAGAAAACAAGCAATCTGAAAGGAATCCTGATATGCATGACACAAATAGATCCCACTGTAGGGAAGATCTCTGGGTGTTTCAGGATGTGTGACTAAGAGGCAAGATAGAAGAAAAGGCGGCTAAAGGGAGCACAATGGGAGCGTTCCATACCATTGTTTGGAAATTAATGTTTATCAGTTTTCCATGAATCACCAACTGCACTTTAAAACCAGTGCCTGTATTCTTCAAAAGACTATAAATACACCCAGTTTTATTTGCCTGTTCCAGAGAAAGCTGTGAAAAGGGTGACTTTTGTTCTTAATATACAGCAATGATGGAGAGCTGTCACAGGACTGCAAGAAGAGGTGTTGCTTTTTTGAGCTCTGAATGACAAAATACTGCTGTACACTGTCACATCCCTTTCTGACGGACAGGAGCCTCATCTGCCTGTTTGATAATAACACTCTTGAAGTTTTTCTGACCAGGCTTTTTTCCCTCTAATGATTCCAGTCTATAGTAGATCACTGTGGTTATATTGGTTTGTGTTTTGTACCACTTGGTTACCTCCCAAGCTCAATATGATCACCAGATCAATATTATTGGAAGTTTAAATCTGCATAAATCCATTTCAGCTGGTGGAGCTTTAAACCCTTTTGCTGGCTTCTAACAAACAGCAGCTGTCTTGTACCTAGAGCTGCGCCCAGATTTTTCCTCCAAGTGAGCAAAGCAAGAGTTGAACAGCTTTTGCATTATTACACAGCAGGACCAAGCAAGTGATCAATCCTTTCCTACACTCTTTCTCACAGGGAGAAGGAGTGGGAAGAGTCAATCTTCTGAATAACATAAACACACAGATGAGCTGCTGAAGAGCAGACTTCTGTCTCGAACACCAGGACCACTCACTTCCTTCCAGACTTCAAAGAAAACAAAAAACCCTAGGGTTTGGTCTTCACTAAGAGGCCTTTCTCTTGCAGTGTCATGAACCTGAAATCCACACATCAACCATCTTATTCAAAGTAATCCAAGAATTTGGGCGAGCATTTCTTTGTTAAACTTTTAAGCAGAAAGCAAACAATTGCGTGCACAAAAGAGCACAGTTAAAGAACCTGTACATCCCAGTCCTGATAACAGGGAAAATTAAGAGCAGGGAAAATAGACATGGGGCTACATTTCCAGTGTTATCTGAGGCCTACTGATATATTTGTCTATTTTCTAAGCACTGTGAAGTGACTTTTAATGTTTCCCTAGTCAGCCTGGCATATCATAGAGCAAATCAATATTGCTACTGCACTGCAATTGTTTGATTCAGGTCAGAGCTTCAGAAACCTGGAGGATACTTTGAACAGCGATGAAAGAATGCTGTACCAGCCTGTGCTCCATGTGCTGTGTAGGGGACAGGCGCTGGAATCTAAGTGGAAATGCATAAGGAATTACAAGAAAACCTTACTGAATTGTAGATGTTTTTCTTCCATAGATCAATACAATTTCCAAGAAATCAAAGGTTTTGAAGGAAAAGCAACATACTGTGTGCATACCTCTGAAAAGAGTGAGGTGGTAGCTCTATAATACACATACCTAAAAGGCTCAAAGGAAAAAAAAAACTTCAAAGGAAATATTTGTGCATTTCCTTTCAGATTACCTTTTGAGGAAAAATAAGTTATTAAATATTTTAGAACTGTGCTCTGTACACACTCTGTTTAGAGTTATATTATATGCAAAGTTTTTTGAAGGGCAGTTGTGTTTGTAATAAGAATGGTAACTTGACAGTATAACTGCTTTTCATAGCAAACCTGTGTGGATTAAGGTGGACTTCCTGAACACAGACCAAATGCCAACACTTTCAGCTATCCCGCAGCTATCCCTGTTCCAAGAGACAAAGCATACGGATACCTTTCCTTCCTGCTGTGGCTGCTGGAAAGTTGTGGGGTTTCTGCATTAGTCAGCACAAGTAGAACTTCTTCTTCTCATTAATTGCACCAGCAGGGTATATAATAAACAGCTGCCTCAGAGGAAATAGCAATGAGAAGGAATAATACAAAAGGAGAGTCCAGTGTAATGAATGCAGTGGTTCTGTTTCACCATGTTCATTCTCTTGCTGGCATTTGTGAACAGAAATAAAAAACTCAGTATGCATACAGTCACTAACAGACTGGTGGGTTCCAGTATTTCCAAGGCACATTATTTAGCCCACAGATGAATACTGAATGTGTGTTCCTGTCCCAGAACTTTGCAGCCTCAGTGCAAAATCTGAGGCTATTATTCAAGCACAGGCTTTGAGGGGGAGTTTCTAAGCTGAAGACAAGGACACAGATTCTGCCCAGAGAGCTGCTTGAGTAGGGATGTGCAGCCATGGTCCCTAAAGAGAAACACCCAAATACAGACACAAGGTAAAGGGAAGCGTCTTCTTCCAGAGTTACATGATTCAGCAGGAATATGGTTCTCCCATTTCAGAAAAGAGAACATTTAATATCCAAAACTTAAAGATTAAATGAACTGAAATGCCCTCCTACCTTTGTTGTTTGTTTTCTTCCCTTTCCTTCAGCTGCCCTACTATAAGAGCAGCTGCAAATGGCAGCTTCTGCTTCATATACATATGTACTTCTATAAACAGTGATATAAAATTCAGGCCCCTCACTCTACATGCAAGGCATTTTTCCTTTCTTTGGAATGAAAACTTTTAAAATAAATCTTAATAGGAAATAAAAATGCAACTTTATTCTGGGAACGACAGAGTCTACTTACACAGGAGAGTGAAACACCAAATGCATTTTGTTGATGGAATTACAGTGAAGGCTTCAAAAAGAGGTCTCCAAATTAATTCAAATGTATTAGACATCCCAATTCTAATGCAAGCCAAGTATGCTTTAGCTGTTTCAAATAACACAGCATAAGTATACAATTCGAGACCTAAAGTGAAAGCTTCATACCTATAGAGAAAGGGGATTCGCTTAGAAAACCAAATTGTGAAGCTGTTCTCTGCCTTACAATTTCTTTCCAAAGCATTAGAGAAGTTCAGCTTTCCTCCTTGGTAGGGTTGTGGACAGTGCAAAAGCAGAAAACCATCAGGGCTGAGAGCAGCACTCTACAGCATGATGTAAGAAATGAGGAGTGGTCTCTGGCTGTGCTTAAACAGAGCCCAGGCAGGGGGTGTGAGGTCACAGATTCGGCTGATCAAGGTTGTTGAGGTGGAGCAAGCCCTCTGACAGATACACACTGTTTGTGCTTGGAAAATTACATTTCCAGGCTCCATCTTTCCAGTTTTTAGGGTATTTTCCTTGCTAATGTAGATAAGGATGCTGCTTTCCTTACCATGGCAATAAAAGTCACTAAGAGGGAAACTTTCAAATAGGTCAGAGTGTTTTAGAAGCATAAATCTCGTTACTTGTCAGTGAAAGTTGTATTCTTAAATTTATCATGTGTGTACTTTCATAAATCTCATCCAGAGTGGAAAAGATCCCTTTCTAGAAAGGGGGATGACAGGAAGGAGCCTTAAGGCCATTTATTTTCCCAGTGAAATCCCTCTATCCTCTCTTGAGAACTCCCAAATCCTATGCCAGTTAAATGAACCAAGCTGAGTGCCTACAAACAGGCCACAGATCAGTATGGCCATAGCAGCCAGAAACAATGACAATGGAATGGCAGAAGAATTGGGAGGGAGTGATTTAAAGCACGGAGGGAGAAATCGCGCCCCATGGGGAGGGACTGTCTGTGCTGCTCTTGCTGCTGGTTTTTGCCCTCCAGCTGGGCCATGGTGGCCATGGGCTCTGCTGGGCGGGAACTCAGCCCCGTGCAGAGCTTGTGTGACCAGGGTGGTCCTTGGGCTGCAACGTGGGGCATTCCTGGCCATAATGTCCTTAGTGCCGCTAAAATATGCTGTGCTGTCTCCTTTTAAAACTGTCCCTCTGTCACTGTGTTATTAAAATCGTATCAATGTCCCTCCAGTCTGCGGGTCAGTGGTTAAACGTGCTGTCAATTATCCATCAAAATGTGAATGGAATGAAGAACAAATGGTCTAACTTCATCAATGTTGTTTTTCTCTTCTTCCCCCAGATAATAGTACCTTAAAATAGAATGCCTTATTAACCACAGACCTGAAGGTTAATAAGCACATCAACAAAACAAATGTAGTAAATTAAAACAATGCATTAACATTCATTAGTATTTCACTGTTGATTCCCAAACATGCTGCTATTGCTATTGTGCTATTATCAGACAATAATTGTTATGTCAAAAGATAGGACCCATATGGTTCAATGAGATCCTCTGGGAGCTTCTGCTGTATGAAAGTCAATCAAAAAGACAATTCTATAAGGAAAGATGTGGACACAGGAGAGTTGCTGTCAGTATATGCAAACCGTGTGAGGGGCTCAAGTGACTGTTT
Organism: Origma solitaria; assembly: GCA_013397895.1. Lineage (NCBI taxonomy): Eukaryota > Metazoa > Chordata > Aves > Passeriformes > Acanthizidae > Origma > Origma solitaria. Next base: position 1,075,605 of record VZRL01001273.1, on the reverse strand, counting down.
TAAATAAAAGTTCTTAAATTTAGGGGGAAAAGTGAGAGTTAGAAAACCAGCAGTAAAATCAATGGGTTTTTTCACAGTATGTAAAGCTCTGTGCCAGACTGGAAGCAGCAATACAAAATACCCTCGAACACTTCAGGAAAATTCAAATTTTGTATATATTTTCCTACTCACAGTAACAGATCCAGGTGAGCTACACCAGGCTGCTTTGAACAGCAGATATCCTCTGAAATACCCACTATTTTTAGGCGAAGCCTGAATAAATAGAAGGTGGCTAACGTAATGCACTGAATAGCCCAGCTGAAGTCTTTTGCTATCCACATTAAGTCCTGTCTTACAACTCAGGTCCTTGTAGTAAACAATTGCAAAAAATAATTAATTTATAACGTGTAATAACCTAGGAGATGGACAAATATCTTGGCTGCCTCTTCTCCTTCAGCTGCCCTCGTCCTCTCTTATCTCCTGGCCATCCTGCTGGAAGGAGTTAGGACAGGCCAGTGGCATATGCCTTGGCTTTCAGTGCCATCTGATGTTCACCTGGGACCAGCGTGCCCCAAAGGTGCTTTTGTGGCTCGTTCCCTGCACAGCCCCATTTTCACGGCACTCATTTGCCTCGTGCTCCCTGCAGCCTCACTGTGTTCTGCTTTGCCCGTAGCTCTGCCTCCTGCTCTTTGCTTCCACAGCTTTTCCCTGCGCCCAGGAGCAGAGCCAGGTGGTGGCTGCCTCTTCCCGTGCCTCCAGCCGAGTGCAGCCTGAGCAGCTTCCAGCAGCCTCCGCTCTTACCTCTGGCTGACTTGTGCACCCACAGAGGGCTCCTTCATATCGCTGCTGCTGATTCACAGGGTTTGGGGGGCCCTACAAATGAACAGAAGCCATAACTGTAGGGCCTTGGAACAGCCCTCGGGTGACATCACCGTGTTTGCGCTTTTATGTCTCCTTCACGAGCTCATTACGAATTTCTGTGTGCTCCTGGGGTCACGGTGTTAATAGCCCGAGCTGTTGTGCCCAGCTCTATCTCGCTGTTCTATCTGGCAGTTTGTATTTACCAGGCACACACGGGCCGGGAAGAGTTGCGTAAGCTGGTTTCTATGGCAGGTTTCTATTCACCATCTGCTTGACTGAAAAAATATCTTTTTCAGTTAGCACACTGGGTCTGGTGTTTGCATCTTTTGTTTCCTTCCAGATGCAATCTCAGAAACACAGGAGGGGCTGTGAGGCTTTGGAGGGGAGGAAAAGCCTTTTGAAACAGTTCTTTTACCCAGCTAAAAAACACATTGTCCCCACTTGGACACTGCAGGAAACTTAACGTCCTGAAAAGCCACTTTCCCTGTACCCAGCTACTTTCCATGCCACTGCTTTATCATAAAGGAGATAAAACTGCAAGCCTTTTTCTATATATACACCTTCATCCTGTTTCTGGGTTGTTTTCCTAAGGAAAGCAGGACTTGTGCTCACCATCACCTTGCTCCTTCCCAAGCTGCTCTTGAGCCTCTGACATTTCTCTGCCCCATTTAAAAGACATAAAATTAAATTCCCTCATTTCACAGGAAAGGGGAGAGGCCTATTAATGGCCTCAACAAGAGATATGATAGAGTCCACCCCTTGCTAGAAAGTCAGGAGGCCACTCTGGACAGGGATGCACTGTTCATGAAAAATTGTTTTAAATGGAACTTGCACCTCAGCAGACACAAATACATACAAGTAAATCCACAGGAAACTGCTGACGGAACTGCCCTTTTCCAGCAAGTGTCTCTGGCTAGGAATACCAAGCAGAATCAAGGACTGGGCAAGCAGAACCTCCCAAGAAGGGCTGGGATGGGCAGCAGCAACAGCGGCACAAGTGATGTGTGGTGAGAGGTGTGTTTCTGGATGACACAAAACCACAGTCCTCAGGAGGGAAAGCTTCTGTTTGGCACAGCAGCTTGAGGAAAGGCAGTCTGCAGGAGCACAGGTGAACAGCCAGAGGAGCTGAGGTCAGGCACTCCCCATATAAGTCTCCAAAACAGCCCCAGACCTGGGATTCATCCAACACCATGGATATTGCCACACAAGGGGGATCAGCAGAAGCAAGGGCTGCCGATTCCCTCTGGGGAGAGTTTCTGAGAGCAGCCTGCTGATGGCCAGGCTGCATGGAGCAGGGCGTGCTCGCTGCCCCAGCCCCTGCTCCGGCAGCGCTGGGTGTTCCCTGCACACCACCTCTTCCTTCCATTCAGCGTGGGGAAGGCATTGCCATGCACTGCCCGCCGCTGGTGCAAGGGACCTGGCAGCTTTGTCAGCCCAGCTCCTGGGGGAGAAAGCTAAACTGTGCCCCAGATGTGTTTTCTGGGAGAGAACGGGACAGCTGTGGGGAGGAGAGGTGTAGCAGTCACAGTGCCCCATGGTGGCCCAGGTGTTGGCCCAACAGACATGTCAAGGTGATGAACAAAATGCTTCTGAGACCCAGGTTATCCCCCCATGAAAGAGCCTGGGTGTCCCCGTGTCCTCAGCTGTTCTTGGGCACATCCCACTGGCAGCTGTAATTCACTGCCATAGGTACGTACAGACAGTTGGATCAAAACGTGTTTTCTCCTCAATCATGCCTTGCTGTTCTCTCATTTTGCTGGGAGAAATATTCTATGCTTCTAGCAAAGCACAGGTAAAAGGCTGAACCTTTTATTTTTAAGCTATGATAAACAAAATTTTTAGAGGAGGAAAGCCAAAGGCAGCATCTACTCCCACAGTTTTAAAGAGGAGCAGGCACACACCTCCTGCAGAATGTGTAACCCAAGACTTGCTTTGAGGGTATGGCTTGTTTACAAAGTTCAGCCGGAGCACAAAGCACAAAGAAAGCATCCAGTCACAATCCCTTTGTGCCCTTCAGCAGCCTGCAAATGAAATCTAGCATTTATATGTATTTATGAAGCAAAAATAATGAAAACTGCTTTCAAAGGAAAGTTTTCTGTTGAAAACTCCTGACTGCTCGTCAGCAGCACTCGGACTGCGCTCTGTGTCTCACAGGCTGCCACTCACTGGAGCTGTAATATCACCCACCTCAGGAAGTCAGGTTTTAGGTTACAGGTACGCAGATAAGACAAAAGAAGGTTTTTTTAAAATGGTGAAATGGGAAAGATAATGGTGCTGCAGTTAAAAGACTAATCCACTGCAGAGATTCCCATCTGCCTTGGCACAGTCTGGAGGAGACAAACATTGTAATCTGAGCCATACATACTTGAGTCAACCGCTTTACTTCCAGCTCTGGCTAGGGGCACTGTATTCTGTGTGAAGCAATAGGAGTGAAGTCTTGAGTACTAGGACATTTCAACACCACATTTCTGTGTATTTATGTGGAATAATTTATTAAAATCAGTTCTGTCGTTGATATGCACTGAGGTTGTTGATCATTATATGAATCATGGGGCTAGGCCAGAAATTACCTTTAAGGAAAAAAAGAAACCCCCAAACCACCAACAACATGAAAAAAAGACCTTATATCCCCCAGCTATTCATTTTTCAGGAGTGAGAGGCTAGACCTGCAATCACAGTGAGGATCTGCCAGTCAGCAGCTGCCAGAGTTGCTCCAACAACAGAGGGTATCTCTTACATGTCTGTCCTGGCACAGGGCCTCCTGCAGCATTTTCTTACATCATTCATTAAAAACTTGGAATGAATCATAAATGTTGTGCTTGGGCAGGGGGATCACAGCCCAGAGAGATGTAGGTGCTGGTTTTGGGCCACAGTTTTGGGCCAGGCATGCAGAAAGTCTGGAAAGGAGGGTTTGGATATAGCTGCTCTTCCTGGGAGGATCATGCCGCTATATCCATCATCTGCCAGCCAGCAGGGCTTCCTCAGGGAGGGCTCCTTTTGGCTCTGAATGGAATTATCCAATTCCCACTGTCCCCTATATATAGTGTATATATTAGAACATCTGTCATGGAAGATTTAGTTCTTCACTGTCAGTTTTTGCTTTGTAAGTCAGCTGGGTGCTAACACCAGGTTTCTTTTAATTCTGAAGAAAGACTTTCACCATAATAATAATGAAATTATTTGTATGTAGAATATTACAGAGAGGTTAAGGCCGAGGTCCTTCTCAGACTTTTTCTTGTTCATCTTTATTTAAATCTGAGTGCATATATTTTATATTCAGCAACTACTAAGTGGCAGTTTAAGGCAAGTTTTTCTTCATTCATGGTTAATCATACCTTTAGATATACAAGTCTCATTCAAAATGGGTTGAATCATTTTAGATAGCTTTTGCTATCTAAAATATTTGTTTTATAATAAAGTTATATTTTTAATATGGTTTTCACCTTCCCAAGTCAAAAATCATGCAATCTTTCCCAAAGATTACTTTCTTCCCAAGTATTTTCAATAATGAATTCAGCAATATGAGTAGCAGTGTATACAAAACAAGATAAACACACAATCTGCCTGCACCCAGACCCAGGTGAAGGAGCAAGCTGTCTCCAGAGCATCCCCAGCCAAGACAGAGAGTAACAGCACCAGGAAACAGCAGAAGTCCCTTGGCCATCTCAGGGCTCTTGCTGAGCAAGATCCTGGTGACATCCGCTTTTATTGTCTGCTGAGTTGCTTGATTTGGGATAAGATAGGTATGCACAGGGTACGTGGTGTACAAATAACTATTGCTTGCTTTTCATCAAGATATTTGTGGCTTTGGTTTCCTTTGCAAAGTCCAGCTTGCATCCAACCCTGGGAGATGAAAACTACCCTGAGAACAGGGAATGTCTTTGTCAAATCCAATAACAAGACTAAATGAGACACTCCTGAAAACAAGAAAGAAATACTTACCTGTGTTTAACAGGTATATATCTCTCTGTGAATAAAAGTAGAAAGCAAATTAAAAAAAACCAAAAAACCAAGCACTCATTCCTGAGAAAATCTTGGAATTAATTCTGGTATAAGTGCTAATTTCTCCCATTCATAGTTTCACAATGGACATGTCTTATTTTTTTCTTGCTAGCACATAATTCCCTCTGTCTACCCCAAATCCAAAGTCCACACATATAAAATTAGCCTCTGTGAAGTAGCATAATGTGAATCAAGGTTCTTGATTCTTACCTATCAAGACCAATGATGTATGAAGCTCACATATTAAAAAGCATTAAAATGTGTCCAAAACCAAAACTGATCCTACCAAAGGTTTTGAGCCTTTCACCACACACTACCACCAAGAACATCTTTTCCTGCCTAAGGAGACAATTTTTCCACATCAGCTTAGAGCCTCTGTTGTTTCAGCAGGAGCACATTCACCGTGCCTCTGAACCTTATTTCTTCCATGTGTGTGTTCACTGCAGTTTGTCAGCTGCAGCATTGTTTTTGGAGCCTGAAACCTGAGCACTTCCCAGGAAGCCCATAATAGCAGTCATGCTCTAAGTCATGCTTATCATGTGTGAACCATCATTTCTTTTGGTCTTTAATACTGATTAACCAACCCAATAATAAATCAGATTTAAAGGGAAATGTTTTGGGGAGGAAAGAACAGATTCAATTTAATTACAACAACATATCTTGATTATTTCTTGTATTAACACTAAGATCCTGAACTTAAACAAGTGATCCTTGTCCTAATAATTAAGGCCATTTATCCCTACAGGTTATTTCCTCCCTGAAACAGAGTCTGGAGCTGTGCAAAGGTGGTGGGCTGAGCCAGTGGGAGTGGGAGCAGAGAGACAGCTCCTGATCTCAGCGCTGCTCACCTGCCGTGCAGGAATGCACCTCCTTCCCGACAGAAAAACCTTGCTGGCTGAGGATCATGCCAGGATCACCTGCAGTGCCTTCCTTAACACGATGAACATCTGTAAGGACTCTTGTGGGGGAAAGCCAGTGGGCATGCCATGCTTCTGGGGTGTCAGCAGGAAAACCTGGAGAGTTTCAGAGCAAAGCAATGGAGCAGGACATGTGTGCAGCTCCTATTGCCTCCTACAGTTCCTCTGGCACCTGTGGACTTGCAGATGAACCCCACAGAAATGCTGGAACAAGCCAAAATCTCAGTTTCACTGTCCACTGGCATGTATGACTATTTCTGGTGTCTCAGGTTAAAACTCCAAATGCCACGTGCCTCGCCTTCGTCTTTACTTAGGCAAGGATCCCATGTGGTAGTTGTGCATGTAAAACATGTCAAAGTATTTGGGGTATTCCCATAAAGCCTACACTAGTATTCCATAAAAGGCTGGGCAGACCTACAGCTATCCTTGCTCCTTCATGAAGAGGATGGACTCCATGTTGTCTCAAGGTCCTTTTTGGAGCTTTCCCTCTGTGCTGATGCTTATAATTACTGATACTTACAATTACTGGACCTTGCCTCTATTTACACTTTTTCACTTGAATGATGTTTATGCATTTTGAAAGGAAACTGCACCATAAAGGCAGTTGTGCTGTTGTTGTTGTTGTTCCAGTTCTTATTATTAACTTAAGAACTGCTGACAAACGGGTCCTAGTCCCTCAGGAATGGGAATAAAGTTTTTTTTCCAGGACTTTGACAGCCCAAGCATATCTGCAAATGGAGGAGAGGAGTAACCCAATCACACCAGTGAAACAGCAGCAGAAAAATGTGAACCTATTAACTGCAGCACCACCAAGTGTCAGCATTCAAAACACCACATATCGGGAAAATATTCAATTTCTATAGGAGTTGCAAGAGCAAATACTTCAAAACCCCAACTTGTTGGCATCTAAATGCAAACAGTTTTATTTTGAAAATTTTTGAAAATGTGTCAAAGGAACCTGTAAGCCTTCTTCCAGGTGTCCAGATCCATTGTGTTCTGTCAAGGTAATAATAGCACTTTCAGAAAATAAAATACATTTCCAATTAAGAAGGGAATAATTTAAATAGAAATTTAGATTCAAAACTTGTCAGCAACTCAAATGGGTTCATGTTTGTTAACTACACATGCACAAACACACCCCAAACTACTCAGCTGCTGTCATACGCTGCAATGTGTGCAAGAGTCACTGCTTCCAGCACGGGTGGGGATGTGCTTCACGAAACAGGGACAGACACAGTGCAGGGAAACTGCCAATGGAGGCTACTTCAGAGAAAATCTTTCTCTTTTCTAAGCGCGCTATGTTATTATACACGCATCAGAGATATAGCCTGTAGACATAACTCTTTTTGTATGAGAGAACTTGATTGCACCTGCTTGTCAAACGTCATCCTCCGGCCACATGCGGAAATGTTGGGCTGTTCCCTCAGGGCTCTGGGTCAGAGGAGATGGAGCATAGCCAGCAGCTCCAGTGGAGACATAGCTGCCTCTGCCTTGTCAACAAATATCAGGGACTACATATCTACGACACCACCTATTTTATTTTTCAGGATATACTAAGCAAAAAATATGATTGATGGCTTTTTTTTTTTGTTTCCAAGCATTGTTAGATTCTCAGTCCCTTACTGCTGGCATTTATCTAAGGTGCCTTTACAGACAACCCAGACAAACCAAAGCAGTATCCTTCTACTCCTTTGAGCTGGCTGGTGGGAAGTTAAAATTTTCTGGTTGGTGTGAAATTAAAATTTTCAGCAGGAATGAAGAGGCACGCCACTTCCAGCTAAAACAAAGAAACTCTCACAACCCATCTATTTCCATGGCACATTTTGACAGTAAAGCACTAACTATTTTTTTTATTATTATTTTCTTTTCCTAATTTGTCTTGCCTGGCTGCAGCTTCACGCTCCTGTTCATGCCAGTGCCAGTACTGCACACTCCCCAGCTGAGCATCTCTTACTTGGCAGAGTGGGAGAAGGGAGAGCACCATGTTGCCATGGCTTCCCAGCCTGTGCTGGGCTGGGGGCTGCTCGGGCTGCCACAGGAGCACATCCTTGTCCCTCTGATCAATTACGTCACCTTCTGAAATGGGACATAGGCTCCCGAGTCTCTCGTGCATGTCTGAAAACATTATCGTAGCAAAGCTCATGGCTATGGTAGGAGAGCACTGGGGAAAAAGTCCTGTCTCAAAATGCTGTGGGCAAGAAGGATGAGCTGGAAACCACTGTAGTCAGAACTTTTCTTGGGCTGTCCACCCCATGGATGTCCACAGGAGCCTGTAAATCACCATCACCTGCTGATCTCTGTGTGTGTGTGCTTTCTGGATGTGGATTCCCCTTCCTGTTTTTCACAGACAGGTTCAGGCATGGATGTGCCAGCGGCTTCCTGGCTGTGTGAGGCAGGGGGAAGAGTCCTTTCACTTCTGATATTCCTTATCATAATCATCCTGATCATGGTTTGCTTCAAATGCAACCACATACACACTCCCTGCTGCAATAAATGCCAGTTTTCTCGGTGATTTGCACAAACACAAACACCTCTAATCACATCAGCAGTCCTGCTGGAAGCCCTCGGCGGAGCACAGCAGCGCAGCCCCACTGCCGGACGCGCTGCCGCGCAAGCCGTTCAACGGCCAACGGCTGCTGCGCTCCTCGTGTGGACCAAGCACCACCTGCTGCCCAAAATATTAAGCTCTTTAAATCCATAATTACAGATCCCAAGCTGACTGCAACAGGCGTCATGTAATCACTTGCTGAAAGTCTGAAGTAGCCTGCAAACCTCAACTTGCTGCTGCAGAATTTCAAACCTTCACACCAGCCCTTACCAAAGCCCAGAAATTCATGGCTACTTTGAAATGTAAAGCGTTCACATCTATCAGTACTAGCCCCGTGTGGACTTTCATGCTCTCTACTCTGTAACCAAACTCGAGTCCTTAAACAGGTAAGCTGTTGTTAAAGTGACTCCAAAATTCCCAGTATCACGTTAGCTTCTCCTCACTTCAGCTTGGTACTTATTTGTATGACTACCCAAAACCAAATCTCAGCCCTAACTTTCAGAACTATTCAAAATTTCAGGTGAAACCTTCATTTTGTACCAGCCCTTTCTCCTCTCTGAAGAGACCTTGCAAGACTACATAAACCTGATCCTGCAGTACTAATTGTCTCATACTCCCCTACAGCCTTCACAAAAGCATAGCAACACTACTCCTCCCTGAAAATTAAGAATAAGACACCAGATTGATGATGCCAGTTCCCAAAAGATCTCATGCAACTTTGCCGAACATTGTAGGCAAGATCCATTTGTAAACTCTACTGTCCTAATTCCTTGTGTTACGCTTACTCTTGGACTTTTTCCAAGCTCAACATCACCTACAATTCCTGCAAAATAGGAATACGACATTCAAATTCAGCCTTCAAATTCAGCCTTCAACTTGCCTCAGAGTATCCTACAGGCTGGAGAGAGAAATGTGCTTGTCAGTATTTCATGTCTCCTTAATTCTATCTGTAGCTGTAAACCCATAAGAGGGAACACAAGACTTAGGTGGAAATTAAGAATAAAGGTATTCAATTCTTTTCCTATGTGACTGTTTGGGAGGACATCTCAAGCCATCACAGGAAACAGCTGCTGAGGTCTGATTTTCAAAAACTTGCCTTGAACTGCCCTGTTCCTCAGGTAGTTTGAACAAGACCACTACATGTGACCAGACCCACATGTCCAGACCTACTTTCCCCTTACCTCAGGCAACCTTACCTTACATATAATCGGTAAGATGTCTCCAAAAGATATTTTCCAAACTCTAAACTGAGTGCTAGCTCTCAGCCTACGGGTGGGCACCTATGCTGCTCCAGCTTTGACAAGACATTCACATAGGGCTGTATCAATCCCACAGCTTTGCAAATCCAGCAGAAATCCTACCTCTGCAACACCTATTTCCCAGATCCTAAACTGAATCTTATTCTCAACCCCGCCTTTTGTTTCATGAAACATCAAATGTTATGAATAAAGTGGTTCTCAGGGCCAGTTTTCTGCTTAACTCCCGAGAAAGGTGATAACTGTAGGAGGGAAAAGAAGCCCTTGCCGAAAACTGACTTTCCTAATTCTCTCCGTGCTCACATTTCCAGGTTAAAGACCTTCCCAAACACAGCTATTCGGATGTTCTGTAACGTTCTCCAGCCGCGAGGCAGTGAGCGGGCTGTCAGGGAAGGGCTGACACCCGAAGGGGAAGGGGGACGGCCACAGGAGCCTCTCCCCGGGGCTGCGGCTCCCCCCTGCCCGGGAGAGGGAGCTGCGCGCCCGCTGCTGCCGCTGCTGCTCGCTCATCCCTGCCCCGGCTTCAGGCTCATCCCTGTCCCGGCTTCAGGCTCATCCCTGTCCCGGCTCCTCGCTCATCCCTGCCCCGGTTCCTCGTTCATCCTTGCCCCGGCTCCTCTCCCGTCCCTGTCCCTGCTCCTCTCCGTCCCTGTACCGGCTCCTCTCCGTCTCTGTCCCGGCTCCTCTCCGGTCCCTGTCCCTCCTCCTCTCCGATCCCTGTCCCTGCTCCTCTCCCGTCTCTGTCCCGGCTCCGCGCCCGCTGGCCCCGCACCGCTCCCGGGGGGCAGCAGCAGCAGCCAGGAGCCCCAGTTTAAACACATTCCAATTATCTAAATCCTAATCTGACCGCTTTATGTCGGCTTATGACTTTACAATAATTAGCTGTGGTGCACGAAGCGCGGCGGGCCGAGAGCTATAGATCAGCAGCCTGTCCCTGTCCCTGTCCCTGTCCCTGTCCCTGTCCCTGTCGCTTCAGCCAGGGGCACAGCTGAGTCCGACCAGAAGCAAAGCAGCAGGTGAATAATACCGAAAATACCATTTTCAGTATAGAATTACCTGAAAAATAAGGGGAAATGATACAGTTTGCATGCAATGATAGCAAAGAAACAAACTGTGATGTTCAGATGTGAGGAAAACAGCCCAAATTCATCCAAAAAAAATGACATTGATTATTTTCAAGATGCACACTGTGTGAAATACAAGATGCTGAAGTGGTTTACTAAGCTAAACATTCAGGTGCAACACCATAACCAAATACTAAAACCACATGCAAAAATAATATTTAAAAAACCACTCGAAAATGAAAGCTAAATTTGAAATACATAAAAGTATTTCATTGAGGCATCCATAAATTATCATCTTTTAAATAAAGCCAAGAAGAAAACTAGAAGATGTCTTCCTGGAGCACAGAGAAAACCCCAAACAATAATAGGTAGCGTATAAAAAATGAGTAACAGATGGACCAACTGGAGGATTGTGCTTAATGTAATTAACATTAGCACTTACTGGTAACGGTTAATGGTCCTATACCATCACACCTCCCAAAACAAAGCCTGATCAGGGACGCATCAAAAGACATGAAGTGAACCCTGAGGCATAAGTGCCATTTAGATCATGCTGAAGACATTTTCATCAATCTTCATGGGAAGTAACAGCTATTGGGGAGAAAGAGATGTGAGCAAGTTTCCATCTTGTAATCTCTACATTTTCTTAAGTAACCAGGATTTTCCCCAAAAAGGTGATACATGGCTAATTTCTTCTCACGTCTCTGGTACTGACTCTGAAAGATTTACATCCCTTCAGCTGTCATTCAATAGTAGGAAACTATCTGAAAGCACTGTTTTGCATTTTAAGACAGGATATGAATTTACTGAAATTCTTCAAGAAGCTAAAGAAATATTTAGTATATACCAGATAAGTCTTTAAAAGGTGGAAATATTCATGTCACTAGAAACCCTTTGCATTTTAGTAAAAAATGAAGAATCCACATGAAATTGCTGAAGTGCCATTTTTTTCAGTCAGAATTATAGTTCTGTTCAAAACAACTTGGTTGTTCCTTTAGAAAACGGGAGTTATAAATAATAATTATATGAGCAAACCCCTTTTTGCTCATAAGGTCTTGTATTTGAAAGCTCATCAGTGTTGCAGTTTGATAAGAGGACTTGAGAAAACAACAACGTGCTTCACTAGACAAACTCAGATGGCATTCCCTCAGTAGTGTGGCCGGTTGGCTTTTAAACTCTTCTTCATCATGCTTGAGAACAAAATGGAAAATAAAAAGGTCTTAAGTCCTTCCTAAAAGCAAATACTTTCGAGGAGAGATACGTTTTGAATTACTTCGTATTCACAAACACAGAGCCGGTTTGTGAATCTGAATTTTCTTCCTTCTCGGGTCTGTTTGTAGGATAGGTTCTTCAGTGCCATCTTCTGGTGGGCACGATCGGCAGGAAGATCGACTGAGGCACTGAAGGTTGCGTAGGGTTGAGAAGACGAAATGTCAATACGGATATTTATTTCTGCCAACTTATTAAAAGGAATGACACAATCTAGCAGGAGATAATTTTTTTTTTCTACATATGACTTGTATAATTTGTACCATGCCTTGTTATCCTTCAATATATGTGCATATACATATATCTGAATTACTCACGTGCAAGTAAATGGAGCACATAGAGCATTACTACTCCATGTCTAGAATGTATGAGAAAGATTTTTTTTAAAATAAATGCAACTGTGAAGATATATTGTTGAGGGGAGTTAGAAGTTATTTTTAACTTCTAATAAATATTTCCTCACTAGAGTACACAGTAAAAGGACATCCATCTCTTCCCTGCCGGGAAAAAACCAGACAATTTTTGCAAAGGAGAAGAGGGTCATTGTCATTATCACTTTATTGCTGACTTTACAGCAACCCCTCTGTGCCATCTTCAATTATATATGTGCTGAGCTGGACTGAGGACAGAGGTAGAGAAAAAGAGAAGTTTGTGCTCAGATGATGCTGCAATTCCAGAGCAGAGCTGAGCACCCACAGACAGAATCCTGCTCCTGTGTCACCATAGCATGGTCCTGGATGATAAACAGAGGAGCCTGTTGAGGCTCCAGTAACTGCTGCGAGCTTCCATGTCCCTGCAGGTCGTGGAGCACAGCAGTACCTCTGCACATTTTAATTGTGCAAGGCAACTGGCAGCTACTATAAGTTGGAGACATTCTTCATCTTCTCTAATTTATTTTGGAAGTTGATTGGGAATGCAGGAGGCAAATGAGAACAGAAATGGCTTTAAGTTACCTTGTTCCGTTGCCTCCCCCACTCCTCCCACTCATCTGCACAGCACTGCCCCCACTGCCATCCATCTCTCCACCACGGCAGTGATACACCCAAATGAGCCTCTGTGCAGGTGCTCCATTTCTTCTCTATTGCCTGTATGAAGCAAAATATCTGATCTTTTTTTTCTTTTTTTGCTTCCTTTTATATTCTAATGCCTGTGTGTCACTAAAAGCTTGTTTCCAGCCTCTTGGAAACTACCTCACCATAATGGTCAAGAATATTATCTCTAATTTGTATCTTAAAGAAATGAAGATCTGTTCTCTTGCACTTAACTGGAAACAAAGCAAAACAAAGCCTCACTTAAGTTTCCTTTAGCATAAGGTTTACTTAGCAGTTCTAGGCATCTAAAGAAAAGAGGTTATCTTTTATTTGTAAAAAGGATTCATAGAAATACTAACTTTTTTTAATCAAATAAACGTTAGCATTAAGATTGTTAGCAGCAAGCTTCTGATGGTTGATGCATGAAGTCCTGTGTCACTAGAGACGGACACTGAATGCAACCTTCTGTGCGTTTGATATGGACTCGCGTTTTTCTTCCCAAATATTGCTGTGAATCCTTTTATAGAACTCCTTCTAATCTGGTCTTAGGGAACATCAGTATTTCGCTGGATATTTTCTTGCTAGTTTGGTTTCTGACTGAAACAATCCTATTGGCCAGATAAATGAAAGCTGGCATCTCTCCAAACTGAAAATATAGATTGAAGCAGGATTGGGTGCCTGTTCTGCAGACTGAACAAGCACAGGTGACACACCAGGGTTAACTTGGAGTGAGAAGGAAACACGCTGCAGATGGACAGTGCAGTGGGTAGGATGTCATGGGCTTAAGCCATCAGGGAGGCTTCAGCTTCACTGAAGACATCTCAGGGATCAGTTGTTCGAGGATCCAAACTAGGATAGGCAGGACTTCCCTTCTGCCATTCCTACAAAGCTAAAAATGAGGGGAAGGACAAAATACGGTAAACACAGTGATCCCTTAGTGGAGCAGAGCAAAGGTTTGTCTAGCCTGCTAATGATGTTTTCAGCAGGTCCATCCTGGATGGTCTAACAAGGAGCAGAAAAGGGTGCAGTTCCACCAGTCACGATGGCTCAATGCAGAGCAACATTGCAGCAGAAAAAGTGAGGGTCTCATCTATTCCTTTTTGCCCTCACTCCCTGCCTTTATTCTGCTCCTGGCTGTGTGCTTCTGCCCCTCACCCTGCAGGTATGTCAGGTCTTCTGTGAGCCGATGTACCCAGTTCAGTGACAAACGAGTTTTCTAAAGTGAGTCTTATTTCAGAAATACAAATTTGTCAAAGGTGGAGATTCTTGCTATTGTGATCCTTGACACCCTAGTTTAAAAGAAAATCAAAACCAAACAACCTGCTGATGGTTGCTTTTGAATTCTGGACAACAGTAATCTTTAAATTAATTTTAGAAAGAATATGAAGTCATTCTATTTATTGATAGTTTTCAGAGCATCAGTCTATCTAGAGATGACACGGAAACAGAAGATCTTTAAAAAATACATCTTAATGTTATACTCTGTATTTCTACTTCCACCCGCACTTTTTTAAAGTCAGTTTTAAAAATGCTAGGTCTCATTCTCTATTGTCTTGTCATTGATTTTGAGGTTTTTTGTGTTGCCAAAAAGATTCTGTAAATATACCACAGCATGAAGTCTGAGGATAAATATACAGAAGTGAAAAAATAATAGATTTTGTCTCCACCGTTTGATGTGTGAAATCATCAAAAGCAGATCTGCAGACCACCTGAAGGGTGATCAGGTGAGAATTCTCCACTCCTGTTGGAAGGATAGGTCTAACACCTCCTTTCAACAGTGACCATGTTCTGCAAAGCAGTGGAGAGAAGGGTTATTTATGTGCTCTTGTTCAAGTGAATATAAACAACTGGATGCTCTAGCAGACTGACAATAGGCTACTGACAAAGGGCCAGATGCTCTTATCCGCTTGCAAGGGTGAAGAGGGACAAAATGAGTAAATATTTATATTATCATAGTGGCATGTAACTGGAGATCAGTTGTAAAGAAGACAGTGATTTACAAGCGTGTTCCTCCTCTCTTGGGAATCCACATAAACCAAGCAAGGTTCCGCACTGAGAAAAAAACCTCTGACAGAAGGACTAAGCCAGATGAGAGAGCTGCAGGTTTTCAGGACATTCTTCTCTCTGGGCTCAGATGATGACCAGAAGAGAGAAGTGTTTTCCTGGGCAACAATCATCACAAATTAATTGGAAAGGTCTACCTGGTACATGAGAGAAGTGTATGTGCATTGTGGCACACAACTTCAGTTCCTGCACCTCAGAAATACTCTCACCTAGAGCTTTGGACTAACGCTCAGCATTAAGGATGTCTCTGCAAGATTACATCCTTAGCTTTTGCATCACTGGTTGCTCATGCCATAACTCCATACAGCCAGCCTTTCTCCAAAGGGCACCTGACAGGCTGCAGTGTGTAGATCATCCCTCATTACTGCTTTTTTCAAGCTGGTCCACACTTCTCCCACAACTACTTAGAGGCACGGCCATCAGTTCTCCCACACTGAGCACCTCAACAAGGCTTGCATCTTCCCTACTGAATGTTTGCAGAAAGCTAATTTTGCATGAGAACTTAAGATAAAATATTTTGGGGTTTAGACATATTTTTGATCCTAATGGGTACTCACCTTTGAAAGTCCTTGGAACATGACTGCAGTCTATTTATGTTTATGTTGTGCTTGGTCTCAGCCCTACGCCTTGATATGTCCATACCTCCTGTACATGAATTTTAAGATTGCCCCAGGTTGATGGAGGCCAATAAAATCACACTCTGCAGGAAGTGATGTAAGAACAAAAATGCTTTTTGGATGACAAGATATCATCTTTTATGTGTTCCTTTGCTGTGAAAGAGGGCAAACAAAGTGTGCTATCTAATGCTTATCCTGTCCTTTGTGGATTAAAGGTTGAGACATCTCCTCGAGACACAGAGAAGGGGCACATCATGTCAGTGGAGTGTTGGGATAAGCACACTCATGGCTGGGATAGATAATGTCCCAGGAGCATCTCTGAAAAGCAGTTACATGTGATGACAGACACTCTTAGGCATTTGACACAATGCTGTGAACTAACAGCGGTAATGATGGGGATAAAAAGAGAGTGGTGGCAGGAATGGCAGAGGAAGGCAGTCACTTAAAATGTGGAGATGTATATGACTAAGAATATGCTCATAAACACTTAAAATGCTCAGCAAGAGATTCAGCTGACTAGTTCTGTTCTACAGCTGCAGAGATTACGCTGTGCTGTGATGGGAAATGATTCTCCATCATTCCCAGCTCACTGTGGAGCACTTAAAGCACAGACCCAGGTGTGAACTCACTCCAAGAGGTAAAAACAAAGCCGCATTACGTAATAAGATTTAATGATTATTTGAATCTCTTTTTCCATCCCTGTGGATCATTGATTTAACCTTTCTTGTTTTGTTCTCAGGATATTGCTTAAACAAGTAACCATGTTCTGAGAGTAATCAGGATCATTTTTTTGTATTACCCTTTAAGAGCGTTTAGGCTTTTACTTTCTTCAATAAAGGAACACTAACAGAAGCAGTAGCTTTGTTAGGAAGCGCAAAATGTTGGCAAAACGTTCAGATTGGATGGCCATAGGGAACAAATGCATAAGCTGTTACGTGCACAGCCTGGGGTTCAACCATTATTTTCTCTCAGAGGAAAACAAAAGCAGACCTTTTAAAGCCACCACTAAGGAGATTTCTATTTAGAGAATATGCAATAACTCATATTAAGACAAGATTTTAATCTCAGCAAAGCTTTGGATAATCTGCTGGCACCTGTGTTTGATGCTCTTCCACCCCATTGCACTGCTTAGACAGAGGCCAAAGGCCAGATCCTGCAAGTGTGTTTGTGGCAACAGCCCTGCTTATGTGCGGGAGAGTTTTAGCAGGAAAGAGGCAAAGAGCGGTCAGGATCTGCCCTTGAAAGTGTCACCTGTTAGGAAATGACACCAGTGTCATCATCTTTTATATTCCTTTGGAGCCTCATATTGTTTTTAATAAGCACTGTGCCAGTCAACATTATTTGTTGTGGTAGATATCACACCAGTGCCTTGTGCTGCCTTGCTGAGGAAACTGTGTGAAGTGTAGACTACTCAGTCTGAGGGAACCAGGAGAAAGGATGTCTGGGATGATTTTAGAAAGAATTGGGAAAGGATTTTCTGATGTGGATCTCAGCTGCTGGGGGCTGTACATCAGCCTGTGTGTGATCTAGAGAGATCTTTGTAGAGGCTTCATGATACAAGCAAGCAGGAATGGTTTCGGAAATGTGTAGATGCTGTCACAGATGCTGTGGAGTCTTGTTGCTGCTGAGGCCTCTGTATCTGACTGAGATATGAACTCCAGTTTACAAGTGTCATGGTTGTAGGAGTTAAGCCTCTGCAGGTTAAGGAAAGAGAAAAAATGCACAAAAAAATGGGCTTGGGTGTGATAATTTGGGCACACTGTGAATGGTGCTGTAAAAGGAGATAATGTGGCTGGGCAAAGGAAAGAAAAGGAAAAAATCTACATTGATATATCTTACATAGATGCATGTATCTTTCATCCCCTTAAAAATGAGCATTATTCATTCGAAAGGGTTAAAAATAACATCAGATCTCTCTCCTTCTTTGATTCTGTGATTCATGTGTCCCATTTTAAAGTCTACACCCTGTGAAGAGGAGTGCATTATCAAGGAAAGAGGCTTGCCAGGGACAGAAGGTAATTTCCCGTAGCAGGTGCGTACAGCAGGTGGTACACAGTGTACCTGCAACGAAAAGGTAGATTTAGGCTAAGATTTTATTTAATATGGAAAACTTATTGCATCCTGAGCCACTACTGGGGATGTGCCAAAAATCGTGTCTGCAGCATGATTTATTACGTGAAAATACCACCAAACTAATCAGTGGAGTTACTAATTAATACAAATCTGCATTTTTGCATAAGCAATTAGTGCAAAGAGAGTGCAATGAAAGAGGAAGTTTGACTCATTTAATCTCAGTGTCTATTCAAGCGGAAAGACCCACTAGGGCAAGGCACTAGGATCTACATTTGGATTTTTTTTTCCTTTTGATTAGTTAAAGGAACTAAAAGGTCAAATTATCAATATTTAATTCAAATGGAAATGCATTTGTTCAAGAGGAAAGAAAACACTTTATTTAAACAAGGTGGGACTCTGGGGGTAAATGCCTGGATCAAAAATAATTAGATTTTGCAGTTACAACAGCATCTAAATCCCTTCTGATAAGAATCCTTTTTCCTAATAACAGAGGTGGTTTGACACCGATAGCAAAGACTGCTGACGCTATTTAAACTGTAGCTCAGGCGGTAGCTGGCCTACCAATACAATTTAGACATTTGCTTTAATGGTACGTACTTCTCTGATTTGGTTTTTTTTAATCAATTTGAATTATATTTTAAATCTATTGTGATTTCATAATTGTGTGCACTTGACTAAAAGAGTAATTTAAAAAGCTGATAATTAAACCTCGGTGGTGATGTATTTTCCATTAACTAAATAGAAGTTTACATTTATAGAATTAAAATAACAACAGCATTTATTTAGCGGCGAAAGGCTCAATAAAATTAATACATCGAGTTTTAAGGGGGAAAAAAGCAGAAAAGGCACCTTAATCAGTCATACCAATTTCGAGCCCAGCTGCACATTGTGTCGTAGAGAGGCGTTACGAAGTACGGTGCAGTCGCACTCCGCACCGAACCGGTACCGGAGCGGCACTCACAGCGCTGTCCTCCCCCGGTGATTCCCGAGCCACCGCAGCCGGAGCAGGCTGCTCACAGCTCGGAGTGATGCGGGCGATGGGGCTGCCCTCGCCTCCCGCCCCCTCCTCTCGCCGCAGCGTTTGGAAATGGGCGAGCGGGGGAAACCCGCGGGCAACCCAAGCCGGTCCTTCCCGAGCCCGATGCCCGCGCCGGCGGTGGCTCGGCCGCACGGTGCGATGGGGTGGGGCGGGACGGAGGGACAGGGACAGCGGGGAGAGACGTTCTCCCTTCTCTTTTTTTATTCAGAATAACTTTCGGGTTTTGTGTGGGTCCCTCTCTGGAGAGGGAGGGAACGGGAAAGCTGACAGCGAAAGGAGAGAGCCCGAACAGCCCGGGCTACCCGGGCAGTAAATCACTCGCTCAATTATAAGCGCGGCTTCCTCTCTCCAATAGCTCCAAGCTATTTGGGAAGGCATCTTTCCCCCGCACTCTCGCAGGTGCAATATGAATCAATTATCTTAATTAAGATAATGCCGCAAACCCAAGAGATTTCATCGGGAGCGGATTTCGAGCTCCGGACAACTGTAAGGCGTTTCCACAGCGCTGCTTCCCCCGCAACAAACCCCCCTCCCGCCCGGCTGGGACAGGGCTCAGCCCCGGCGGCAAGCCGCGGAGGGGCAGCGCTCGCCACCACCGCAGCGGGCCCCAGGCGGCCCCGGGACCGCCTCCTGCCAGGACCGGGAGGCAGCAGCTGAGGCGGGAGCGGCGGGCGGCCGGGCCGGCCG
>VZRL01001273.1:1041774-1053960 GCA_013397895.1 Origma solitaria | reverse complement strand
ACCACACACACGCGCGGCGCCCTCGCACGGAGAGCTGTGCCGGGGTTATGAGACCATCACCGCGCAGGAGAGGCTGAGCAACGGAGGTAACGGGAAACCGCGTTTTGCCCCGCGGGAAAAGGGTTCGCCGCGGCTACCGGGGTGGGAGAGGACCTTGCGAGGTCGGGGCGAACGGGATCTGCCTCTGGCGGAACGGCTTCGGGTTTTATTGTCGCTTGCGGTCGTTCCCGCTGGTGTGTGCGGGCACACCTGTATCCATCCATATATGCATATATACATACATATATGTGTATATATATGTAAACGTGTATATGCGTCCATACATACATATAAGTTTGTATATGTACGTGCATTTAGGCAGACGCATATTACATATGTTAATGTGCTTCCACCGATGCACCTTCGAACTTTCATCTCCCTTTCCTCCGCGGAGCGCGATCGCCACGGTCCCAGGGCAGGCTGCGCCTCGGCGGGCGGGCGGCATTGTTTCTTCCCGGTGTGCCCGACGCTACCGGGAGGCGGTCACAACCCCGCACGAAAGGTCCCCGCGGGAAGCGGGGGAACCGATGCCCGTTTGCAACAGAGGGGACGACGGAGACGGGAAGCGAGGGCCAATCCCGCACCTGTTACCGCGGGCAGGGGCCGCGCAGCCCCGCCGCGGGCACCCAGAGACAGTCCCGTGGACGAAGGCGGGACCGGGGGAGCAGGTGCTCGGCGCCCGCTGGGGCGACACAAGCCTCACGCAAGGAGGCGGCAAGGGGGAGCCACGGAGAGCGGCGGGGACAGGCGTCACAGGCGCCATCCATCCCCGCAGGTGCCCTGCGTGTGCGTGTCTCCGCCTTCCCCTATTTGGTAAAAATGTTTGAGGATTTTTTTTCAAAACAAAACAAAACGACCCACGCTTGGTCCACTTGCGTGGTGCCGCCCTGGCTGCTTCCCGCACGCATAATCTGCTTATATTCCCCGCTAATATCGGCGAGTTACATAATGGCATTTGAACATATGTCAACTTAATTACAAGGCAGAAACGCGGAGACAATTAAAAGTTTGCCCTGGCACAGTGGGGAATCCAGGGCTTCCCTCGGGAGGGGGCGGCGGGACCGGGGAGCGAAGCGCGGGCAACTTCTCCCCGCGGGTGGCGGCGCGGGGCCACGGCCGCTGCTCGGGGTGCTGACACGCCTCCTTTCTGTCTCCTCCGCGATGCAGAGGCTCACCATGACCAAGTCGTACAGCGAGAGCGGGCTGATGGGCGAGCCCCAGCCGCAGGGCCCCCCGAGCTGGACGGACGAGTGCCTCAGCTCCCAGGACGAGGAGCACGAGGTGGACAAGAAGGAGGAGGACCTGGAGGGTCTGCACGCCGAAGTCGAGGAGGACTCGCTGCGGAACGGCGAGGAGGAGGACGAGGAGGACGACTTGGACGAAGAGGAGGAGGAAGAGGAGGAGGAGGAAGACGACGACCAGAAGCCCAAGAGGCGGGGCCCCAAGAAGAAGAAGATGACCAAGGCGCGCATGGAGCGGTTCAAGCTGCGGCGCATGAAGGCCAATGCCCGGGAGCGTAACCGCATGCACGGGCTGAACGCGGCCCTGGACAACCTGCGCAAGGTGGTGCCCTGCTACTCCAAGACGCAGAAGCTCTCCAAGATCGAGACCCTGCGCCTGGCCAAGAACTACATCTGGGCGCTCTCCGAGATCCTGCGCTCGGGCAAGAGCCCGGACCTGGTGTCCTTCGTGCAGACCCTCTGCAAGGGTCTGTCGCAGCCCACCACCAACCTGGTGGCCGGCTGCCTGCAGCTCAACCCGCGGACTTTCCTCCCCGAGCAGAGCCAGGAGATGCCGCCGCACGTGGCGGCAGCGGCGGCGGGCGCGCCCTTCCCGGCGCATCCCTACCCGTACCAGTCCCCGGGCTTGCCCAGCCCGCCCTACGGAACCATGGACAGCTCCCACCTCTTCCACCTCAAGCCGCCGCACGCCTACGGCGCCGCGCTGGAGCCCTTCTTCGAGAGCGGGCTGGCGGAGGGCGCCAGCCCCGCCTTCGACGGGCCGCTCAGCCCGCCCCTAAGCGTGAACGGCAACTTCTCCTTCAAGCACGAGCCGGCCGCCGACTTCGACAAGAGCTACGCCTNGGCCGCCGCGCCCGCCCACGCCGCCATCTTCCCGCCCGCCGCCTCCCGCTGCGAGATCCCGGTGGACGGGCTGGCGCCCTACGAGGGCCACCCGCACCACGAGCGCGTCCTCAGCGCGCAGCTCAACGCCATCTTCCACGACTGAGCCTCCCCGCGCCGCAGCGAGGGCCGGGGGAGGGCCGCGCCCGCCGCCCGCCACCGCCTTGTTTACAGGGGGCAGCCCGGCGGGTCCCGCCGCCGCCTCGGGGCCGCCGCGTCCCCCCGCTCACCCGCTGTCTTTGCTTCCGCTCCTCGGAGCGACGCTGTAAATTGGGGTAGGGGCATTGGGATCGCGTCAATTACCTGATCGGGATAACAAAATCACAAGCAATAATTAGGATCTATGCAATTTTTAAACTAGCGATGGGCCAATTACAAAATATATATGAAATCTATATTTTTCAACCAACGTTTTACTACTTGTTACCTTTCCCATGCTGAATTATTTTGTTGTGATTTTGTACAGAATTTTTAATGACTTTTTATAACGTGAATTTCCTATTTTAAACCATGCAGCTTCATCAATTTTTATACATATTGGAAAGGTAGAATTATATCTAATTTATACAAAATTATTTAACTAATTTAAACCAGCAGAAAAGTGCTTAGAGAAGTTATGTTGCCTTAGCACTTCTTTCCTTTTCAAATAGATGAAGAAGAAAAAAAAATGCACAATCCGGGCAATTTCTTTCCCATGCAAGTCTCTATTTTCTTTTTTTTTCTTTTTTCTTTATTTCTTTTTCCTTTCCCCCGTACAATAAGAACCAGATCCCCTAGGTCTTGAGAAGATATAAGAACGATAGACTTATTTTCTATTAAAACATATCAATTCAACACATTACTTGCACAAACTTGTATATAAAGATTATAAGCAAATGCCAACACCCTTTTTAAATCGAAAGCTGCTTGACTATCACATACAATTTGCACTGTTTCTTTTTAGTCTTTGACCCCCTTGGCATTCCGTGTTTTTGGTTTGTTGGGTTTTTTTGGTTTGTTTTGTTCTTTTTTGGTTTTTGGGGTTTTTTTTTTAAGATAACTTGAAGATGTTAATGTTTCCAGGCGATATAAATGCATGATTTTATACATGTTCACACAATCCGTGGTTGTCATATGCTCATCTTATAAATCTGAACCGAAATCTATTCAGGTTGTTAAAGTCGGGCTATATACCTATTGTAGTCGATTAGTACGGTGGCTTGAAACAAATTCAAACCATTTAATCCGTAATTAGAACAATAGCTATTGCATGTACAATGCAGTCCAGAATAAGTGCTGTTTGAAATGTAACGCTGGTTCAACTGGAATCAATCTGTACTGTAATTTTGTTTGTAATCCTGTATATTATGGTGTAATGCACACTGGGATTTTAGAAAAACATCCATCCTTTGGCAACAACATAGTATTGAACATTTGGTCGAATGTTGCATTTTTCCTTAAATGTGATTTTTTTTTTTCTTAGTGTAAGTAATTCCTATGGGATTATTGTTTTATTCGGATAGCTCATGAAAGGTGCAACACTTATTATTTGTAGAATAAAATTGGACTAAAAAAAGGACACGGATTCTTTGCTTACCTTGAGAAGCACGAGCGGCGGGGGGGCGGGGGTGTTCGTTTGTTTATAGCGGACCTGGCNGCGGCTCGGCCCGGCTTTGCCGCCCGCGGGGCTCCCGGCCCGGCCCGCGGGGGTGTCCCCAGGCAGCCCCGGGCCGCGGGAGTGTCCCCAGCCAGGGGCTCCCCGCTCCCGGCCGGGACCCGCGCACCAGGAGCGGGCTCTTCGGCCCCGGCGCGGCGGCACCAGGTGCGCCTGCCCCCGCAAGGCAGACCTGGACCCGCGTCTTCCCCTCCCCTTCCCAGACGGGAAACGTGTTCCTTTAATCTTCACTGATTATTCTGAAGCTTAAGGAACCCGGAGACACAACCTGCGGGAGAGCAATTCCCCTAATGACCAGGAACAATTATCAACAGGTCTTTGCCTCCGACCATCAGAAAGAGATGTAAGACGTTACCCGAAATACTTTATATGAAGCCTGTCATAAAGCGCAGGTATTTCAGAAATACTGCAGTTAAAACCAGCAGAAAGTAAACAGGCTTTCCTACGGATGGAAGCTTTTTTCTTTTTTTTTTTCCCCCCAGGAGAAATCGCGCTACTGGCATCTATTTTAAAGGTGTTTATAGGTACGGCAACCCAAGGTGTAAGCATAGCAAACCTGTCCTAGCAGTTCAGCACCGCCCGCTGCCAGGCTTACCCGTTAAAAACATGCTAGAAATTAATTGCGATGCCGATTCATGCATTTTGCAGCATCTCCCTATGTTTCGCCGGGACCTGCAGCTCCACGCTCAAAAACTGTTGCTGAATCTGAAAAGAAAGAAAGCAAAAGGCAACTTTTCAAGCACCCTATTAACCTTTCCCAGTTGGTGGCAATACAGTTAAATGTGCCCTAGATAACCAGAGGGGGGTAAATGAATAACGATTTTTCAGATAAAAATGAAAAAGCTGACCCAGGCTTGCTTGCCTTTTGGTTATGTGCCTTCTTCTTAAACATAAGGATTCTTCTAGTCAGTCAAGGGGCAACTCACATGCCACCATCTTTTATTCAAAGGCAGGCACAGATGTTCCTTCTGCAGGGGAGGTTTTAATTTATGAAAATGATATTGTTTATGCATGAATGCACTCTGCATAACACACAGTACTTCCATCTGATGAGAGAAATACCACAGAACCAGTGCCAATGTCAGGAACATATTCTGCAAATTTAGTTGCTTAAATGTTTAATGAATATTTGGAAGGCATTTCCAAACCACAAGAAACCTTTTCAATTACTTTTTCTTTTTCCACTGTTGATAACAAAATTCAACTCCTCCAGCCAATGCAACCTACTTAAAAGATCTACCTAGGCTATCTCAATGTTTGCTACTGTGATACTTTAGAGAAAGTAATATTTTAATGTTATGAGCAACCTAATAAGGAAAATTAATTAGGCATTTTGGTAACTAGAGGCTCTATTTTACAAGTCACTTGTGAGTTTTGTTATTTCAATTAGTTTTGGGTGGTTTTTTCCTATCACCACCCTTGTAAAATATTGGAGACCTTCCCCCCTCCCCCGCTTTGCTGATGCTTCTGATGTCTCCATGATATTTCTTTCATACTATTAACATCAAGCCAAATGTTGAAATTTCTGCTCATGACTCCCACAGGAAGGTCTATCAAGGTCTCCTTTAATGGAAAGAATTACTCACACTGCTCCTCTCCTATGAACATATCACTAATTAACTAAGGCTATAGTGGGATTATCTAACTTCCGCATGCAGAGAAAACTCCGGGGTTGATTTGTACCCACACACACACTGGGTCATCCAGCACAGGCCTAAAACTCTATTTTTAGGACTGGTGCTGACCAATGACCTTTCCCTTCATCTTTATGACATCTGACAGCAGAAATTGCTCTGCCACCAGTGCATGCTTGAGGTTAAATCTGCAGGTACAGTACATAACTAACAGTCATGACTTGCAGCTTTTCCCTTCTTCCAAGAAAACAGAAGAGGATCTGGAGGTTGTGGTGGTATTGTTGGCTGTGCCAGACACAGCTGAGGCGCCAGCTATGGCAGAGGAATGCGAAATGGTGGAATTCCAGGTTACATCCACAAGATGTCTGAGAGACTGAAGTCTCTGGTTTTACCTAGCCCAAATGAACAATGTGCCTGAACAACATCAGACTTCAGCCCAGTGCACTCAGAAGGAGTCTCCAGGTAAAGTGAAGTGGATTCAAGGAGAGCCAAGATTCCTGAATTCACCAGAAGAAAACAGAGAGCCACTTTCTCCAAAAGATACTTTTACAGAATAATAATAACCTAACATGTAAAAGCAACATGCAGTTCCAGAGGTAATAAAGATTAATATAAATAAATCTAAACTAAGTATTGAAAGCAAGTAAAAGAAAGCTTTTCTATCTTCTTTAACAGTAAAAAAAATGTTGCAATTATTTCAATGTTGTAACTGGTTAACACGAGATCCACCATGCCCTTATCAATTGCTTTTGACATATTAAAAATATGAGGCTCTTCTTTAAAAAAAAAACAACCTCTGTTCAAAGAACCATCTTGTCAAATAGTTTTAGAAATTACAGAGTTAAATTCCATTATCTTTTTTATATATATAAGGTATCTTAAGATTAAAAAAAAATTTAAAAACCCCACTCATTTCTCACTCATTCCTATTGAGGAAGAACAGAAATGAAACTTGGAGTTCTGCCTGGTGCTGTATCAGAGAAAATATACAGAAACTGGTCTTTGTTTTTATTGACCAAGATGGGTTGTACGGTAATTATTTCAGAAATTATAACACCCTTTCCTTAGCTGAAAATCCCATATTACAAAAAACCCTTAAAAAAAATTCACATAAATGCATGTTGAAACAATAAGCTGAAGATCCACAAATAGCCTGTTATTTAGATATCTACATAAGTGTTTTTTAAATAATTCATATATGTATTTAACAAACTGTCAGAAGCTATGCAATACAAAATTAAAACTGACAATGCTCTCAAAGCATTCTCTTAAGTATTTAGGTTGCCTACAGGGTATGTAAAACATAGAATATCAGCCCTAGTTTTCAGTTCCCCAGCTTGTAGTATTTTGCAGCATAGAGTTAACTGCATTTTGCATGAAATTAAATAGAAGCAACTAATATTTACATGTCTACCAACACTGTGACAGAGCAATAGAAAATAAGACTCAGAGAAAAAAAAATTGCCTTAAGAAGATAGCATACCAACTTTAAGGCAAAGAAAAGACAATGTCCTCTGATCAACACATTCTCATTTTATATTCTTCCCATTACCACGTTTTTCTCTATTGTTCTGATTAAGATTAATTTGAATTCATGGGGGTATCAGAAATGGCTTCAACTTCAGATTGCATTCCTGCAGCTTCTTATACCTGCATAATAATTTCACTTGTTCTTGTTGTACTCTGCAAAGTTTTGTCCATTTCCTTAGCTGCTTTTCTTCCTCTGTTCTTCAATCTTTCCTTCTTTTGAAAATATAAAGATGTATAGCAATAGTAACGCTCTCTTCTACAGACAATTGATGCCATTTGCCTTCAGAATGATTTATGGCTTTGCTTATTGTGCAGAAAAATTGGTGTTCTGCTTAATGTCACTTCTTCATGGTAAACCAACTAAACAAGAGCTGAACTGATATTGGGAGTTACAAAAGATTCTTTTCTAAAGCAGAAATTAAGAAGGGAGCATACTTAGGAGAACTAATATCTGCGAATGAACAGCTGAAATATAACTGACTATACACTAAGCCCTCATTGTATAAACACACACTGTAGCCAGAAAAACATACAGGCCAAGGGTATGCTGCCAACCTCAAAATCCAGGTTTCTCCAGAAGGAAAACTCCATTAGCTACTGAAAACAAGACAGCTACCAGAAATATTCAGTTGAAACCTCCAGAATGGGGATAAGGTATTTTTCCCAGAGTACCCCCTCATGTCTTCTTATCAAAATTCCTGGTCCGTAACTTCAACGTCACATTGCTCATGAATCAAAAACTGGCCTTCTCATTTCTTACCTACTTACCTCATTGCATTTTTATAGACATTTTTCTTGAGGTGGAAGGACATATTTTCCAACAGCAAGCTTTACCTGCTTGCTGTCCTTCAGTGGACACTAACTGTACTTCCCTCACTCGCTATTTCTCTCACAGGTTGTCCTACCTCTTTCTTCACTTCACAAGGTTCTTCTGGAAAGGAGTTCTGAAGCTCTCACTACTTCTTAGCACCTAGACAGAAAGGAATGATTTCCAGAAAGAAACACTGTTAGTTCAGGAGAGCTTAGCTCCTCTCGTTGTTTCCTACTTACTCTTCTTTTGGCCCAGAGGAGGTTTTCCTCTCCTAGGTCATCTGGCTGTGCTCAAGGCTAGCACCCTGACCTGGGGAAAATCTCCTCTGGCTCCATTCTGCTGAGAACAAACTCTAAGAAACCACAAGGGAGATCTCCCCTTCCTCGTGCATATTTTGGAAGAGGCTGTTATGCATGGTACCTGCTTTCATGTTATTGCAGCCATGTCTGTGCCATATCCAGGTCCTGACACACAAACTTGATACTCTTGCTTGCCCTTGGACCTGGCTGGATGATATAAGCTTCCCTGGTGGCTGCTGGGCTAGCACTGACACTGGCTACTGCTACCTGACCTGACCTGATGACTCTGCTTTTCAGCTTGGTGTTGGACCTGCCTTGATACAAGGGGTTTGTCTAGTTATCTGGGCTCTTGCTGGACCTAGCTACACACGGTTCTGTCTATCTGGGCCAGGTACATGGGATCGTACCAGACCTGTAATCACCCTAAACCGCACTTCCTTTATAAAGCGGTGTGCTCCTACTATTCCTCAGAAATCCTCCTCTTGTGCTTCTGCCTGCAAGGGCCATGAGGCCACTACTGAGCCTTAAAAACCTTGCAACCCCCTCACCGACCCTACACATGAGCCTGGAGCTCTGTTCAAGCTCAGTCTGGGACTACAACTCTTTCATTTACAGATGCTGTAGGATGCTGGTCTTCAGCTCAGCCACAGCCTTGATCTGGCTCTGAACCTTGCTGATCCAGACTTGCCTCATCATTATAACCTTGGCTGATGATCTGGGGTTTTGATGGATTCTAGCACCCTCCCCAGACTTCCTTGCTCAGGTATTTCCAGATGGATCCTGGCCAGAAATGTTCCTGCTTTGCTAGCCCTGGCATCTTCCTTGGCTCCCTGTTTCTTAGGGAGCACCTGGCTCTTGCTGTTCTTGACATGGGCTTTGCTTCTCTTTCTGGTGTGTCTCCTTCCCCCCACCCTTTTTTTTTTGTTCAGACTTTACTTGAGATATTTGTCTAAAAAAATCCCAAATTAAAAAAAAAATAAGACCATTTCTAAGGCAGCTCCACAACTTCTCTGGAAACTATCTGAAGAGTTGCAAAATTTAATTTGAAGATTTATTTTAAAAAATATTCTTCAACTTTCTATGAAGAGGTGAACAGGGCTTCTCTTTTTTCTTCTGTCTATTGGTAGTGAATCATGGGATGAACTGGGTTGGAAATGACCTTAAAGACTATCTCGTACCAACACCCTTGCTATGCCCAGGGTCACCTTGTCACCTTTCACTACACCAGGTTGCTTGGAGCTCCATCCAATCTAGCATTAAAAACTTCCAGCAACGGGGAATTCACGTCTTGCCTGAGCAGCCTGTTCAATCTTACCACCCTCACAGTAAAGGACCTTTTCCTAATACCTAAACTGAACCTACTCTCAGTTGGAAACCATTCCCCCTTGTCTGTCACGACATGCTGTCTAAAAAAGTCTCTCTCCTTTCTTGTGAGCTCCTGTCAGATACTGGAATCAAAATGCATGTGAGAGACCAGGAAAGTAAAACACGCTCTAGCTGCTTTGGCTGACCTGCAATGTCTTCTGCATCATCCCATTTCCTCGTGCAGCCCACTGTACTTCCAGAAGTCCCTTGATCATTCTGCTGTTGCAGGTACTGAAATTTTCCACTTCCAAAATTGGCTATGATCAAAGATATAGAAGAAATCAAGACTGTTACATGTATGCTCAGTGCTCTATGATGCTTGAATGGCTATTATACAATTCCTACTGATTGTCTTGCATCTCCTTTTTATTTCCTTGGTATGAAAACATCACAGAAGGTACTAAATTAGATCGATCTAATGTGCATTGATACACACAAACGTTTTCTTAAAAGAAAGCACAAGGGAGTTCTATGAGTGAGAATTTCAGACATAGTCTAGAAAAACGGATAAAATTATATTGCTGGACTATTCCATGCATTTCCAAATTCAATGTGCAAAGCTGAAAGTTGTGGTACCTAAAAAAAAAAAGTCTGTTAGACTTACTTAGAACTTTTTCCCCCAGAAAAAAAGTGTCTGTCTCAGATTTACAAAGAATTGTGGGGATTGAGGATTTGTGAACAGTAGCAAAACACAGCGAACAGACTTGTAGGTTTTTCCTATGTTTTTCGTGACTATATACATTTCCCTTACTATTTTATGTTTTTATCTAAAACATTTAGTATCTTAACTGTTGCTGATTTAATAGACTTTTCAAGTAATGTCTATAAGAGGGTGTTTTAATTACATCATTTGAAGGATATTACAAGTCTCTTAGGAATTGCAATAGCTTTCCACTGGTGGTAATGAAAACAGTACTATTTTATGGTTCTAAACCAGTTAGCAGCATATCCTTTCCTGTACCTTATGAGAAATTATCTGGTGATAATATGTAATATACACTAGGTGGTATAGGCTAATAAATTGTCCCAGAAACAAATACAAATGACTGCAGGGGATTATACAGGGCATACAGCCTCAAAAATGATTTGACTATACCTAGCTTCATGTTATGCTTTATCTCCTAGTTAATGGTTTAGATTTCCTTTTGAATGACATCAGTGCAAACACATTAAAGATCACTAACACCAACTAACAGACACAAGTTGAATTGGTTCATCTACTGCTGAACCAGAATGATAAATGTTGAAACAAGCTTGTTTGTTTGGCTCACAGTTTTTTCTGCCTTGTCACTCACTTTTTCTTTTCTTAAAGATATTTTGTACAAAACTTCCACAGTCTACACATCATTTCAATTATTTATATCTTATTCTATCTGATTACTCAGCAGTAAACCTTATGTCGTCATGTTGTGATTCAGAAAGGCAAATCGGTGAGGGCTACATTTCAATCAAAACTGTATGAATGGCTTGATGCAAATTGAAAAGCACTTACAGGTGGCATATTTAACAAATATTTGGAATATACTTTAAACATGGCAAAGTAATAGATGGAAGTAAGTATCAAAAAGTTGTACCATGGTGGCTTTTAAAATAAGTCTTAAACCTGTCTTCTCAGCTACATAGTTAGTAGCTTGGTACTGGTTTTTATGGAACTATGACAGAAGTATTGAGAACATGTATCATCTCATGAGCCCTTGGCTGGTTTGATTGCAATCTGATTTCCTTACCTGTAACAGCATTTCTCTTCTACAGTGCTAAACATCAAAAGAAGAGCCTTGGATATTCTAATATGTGGTTTGAACTGTAACTTGTATCCACCAGCAAAAGGCACTATTTTCAATTTATTGCTTTATTTCTCAAAAGGACATTTACATTTGTCTTCTTACAAACATTAAAGATAAAATTACTGAACCTCTTGTTTAAAAATATCATTTTCATGCACTAATAAGCCACGATGACATTATAAAACTTTATAAATATACAAGTTTAGCCCTTACAGGCTCAGGAGCACCTTATAAATGGGAGTTGACCCTGCAGCTCTAGCGTGATTGCCATCAGTGAATCTTACAGCACCTGTGAGTAAAGCTGCCATACCTCCTACCAGCAAAGTCTATTATTTATAGAGAAGAATAATGTGGTCGTCCTCCCCTGCATTTAAGCTTTGAGGGTGAGGGATGACTATGCAACCCACTCTGGGTACTCCTTCTGCACTGGCCCACTCGATAGCAGATTTGCTGCTGTTGTACGAGTCAGTATCAGACTCTGAGGCACTGTATTGCTCACTCCTTATGAATGAAGGGTATAACTGTGTGCCTCCGCCGTGGTTTATGGCAATAATCTGTTTTGCAGCACGAACGTCAGCATGGTATTTACTTTATGTCATAGCCACAAATTGTGAAAGACAGCCTTTTCACTATGGAAGGGCTATTACAACTTCATGCCGCAGTTTTCTGAAGCTAAGAAACAGCAATATTGTTAATGACAACAGAAAAGTGGAAGACGTGCGACTCCGACAAGGAGAATTAATTTCTGTAGTGGGAGCGTTCCTTCCTTGGAGCAGTAACTGAGGAGAGCAGGGCGCTGACATGCCGGAGCTCTCACGCCGCTCCCCGCGGGCAGCGCACCTGCCGCGGAAAGGGGCCGGAGCCGCCCTGAGGGACACGGGCGGTGCCACCCTGAGGGGCACGGCGGCCGGGCCGCTCTCCCTCCCGCCGAGGGCACAGCCGGTGCC
>VZRL01001273.1:1001326-1041418 GCA_013397895.1 Origma solitaria | reverse complement strand
CTCAGCCGCTGCCGCCGGGAGCGGGCGCGCCGGCGGCCCGGGCTGCCCGCGGGTGCGGGGACAGGCGGCCGGGGGCTCTCCGGGCAGCGCGGGCACAGTCACCTTAAACCGGGATTACAGTCCAGTGCTTAAAGGCAGTGCTGTCAGGCACAGCTGTTCCCTTCGGGGTTACTTTGCTGACTGAAAAGGAAAAGAAATTGTTCATAACGCATTGAGTGTCTTGTACCTGAACCAACTCTCTCTGGTAAGAACCTTGCCTTCTCGGTGGGCCATACGAAAGGGACAGAAGGCAGAGAGGATGTTTTATGGCTTCTTTCCCCCAGGCTGAGCAGTAGGAGGATTTGATTTTGTTTCTGCGGCATCAACTTTTCCCGGCTTACACTCTCTGGCAGGTGCATAAACTAGAGCACAGAGAGGAGAGTATGGCTTTGCGGGATGCGCCTTAGTTTTGTGATGAGGCTTCTGTTGCAGGTCGTCGTTGGCTGCGTGGTGTTCACACTGCAACACGCTGAGAAAGTGCCGTTAAATGATTTGTTCAAGTGAAACAAATTATACACAGAAGTTTTAGAAGCAAAGGAATGCTCCTTGAACGTATCCAAATAGATATTTTTCTCCTAGAAGCTGTGTAAACGTATGTGTAGTTTTAAAACTGCATACACACTCCTAAAGGTGCTTGTTTATTTCAGTGACCTCCCAGTGTTTACATGAAGGAGAAATCAAAGTTGTATTCAGGAATGCAGAAAGTTTCCAGGCAGCATGTTTGCCTTCTGGGATGGCATGGTTAGCTTGTCCAGGCTTAAAATGCCAGGTTTATTTTAGAAGTGTATTGGACAGAACTTAAAAGTTCATATAGGTAAGATCTCATAGCCATAGAATCAGCATTGAGAGAAGCAAAGAAATAATCAGATGCTCACAGATGACGAAGTCATTGTGGTTCATTTCCTGTGACCACGTTGGGACACCAGAACTACTGAAACTGACCAAAAACAGTACCATGCCCTGCTGCTGACTGCTCTCCTCTGAATAGTGTAACTGTGTTAATGCAGTGTTGCACTCAGACTTAAATACCTGCTTTTCAGCAGGACTGCTGAGTTCTGATCCCCCCTGCGCCTGGTGTGGGGGCACAGTCTTTCCTCTTGGGGAGCCAGTCTGGGGGCCTTAAGTAATGCTGTCACTCGGTGCTGAAGGTTCTCTTCCTTTCCATTTGGAATTAATTGCAGCTCTCTGTGTATGTGATCTGTAATGTGATTTATTAATTATTTAGTTCTGTGTCTAGAGCTTTAATACGAGTGCCACTTCATGTTCTACCTCCTTTAATGTAGATTGAATTGCCATATATCAGGAACTAGGGTCTATGTTTGTCTTGTAATTGTCATCAGTGAAGGATTTTAAGGTCCAGACAGGAAGAATAAATTTTGGTATATATTGCTCCATGCTTCCAGAGATGGGGAGTATATTCTGTGGTTTGGGATTTTTGGATGTGTGTGTGTTTGGCTTTTTTTGTTTTGTCTGGCTGGTTTGGCTTGTTTGTTTTCTTAGGAAAAATTCATCTCCCTAAGCAGCTACTTTGTGTAAGATTTTTTTAGATTTTTTTCATCTTTGGGTTACTCATACAGACATCAGAAACTTTTCTTAGTTCCTGAAACGTAATGGAGTATGCTGTCCCTAAAGTCAGACCTATAGCAGATGGCAGGACTTCAGGAGTCTTACAGGAAGCAGCATTTACAAGCTGCTGCCAATTGTATCAGGATTTGGGCTTTTACTGCACGTATATTAAATATATGCTGAAACTTCTTTCTCTGACAATTTAGTTTTATACTGTGTAGCACTGAGCTGCTGAATAGTTTCATTTTTGAGAGGCTGCAGTTGCAGGAGTCAAACACTGATTCTGGAGCTTGAGTGTTTTTTCTCTCCCTCATTCTTGGCTCCCAGTAGCACTTACCCTGGGGTGTTCTGTTCTTGTGCTGGGAGGAGCCATCTGTGTCACGGTCTCATTCGTGAATGAGTATAGCAGTGCAGTGTTCAGAGATGGCTAACGACTCTCTGGACAAGTCTTTCCACTGGGATTTGGCTTATGCATGCTTTCTCCAACCCAAAAGCTTCATAATGTAGTTTGCCTTAGGCTCTAAGAGGTCAAGCCAGGTCTTCATGCTTTGCAAGTGGTGCTGAATTCCTCTTGCTTGGATTTGTATGTAGTAATTCTTCCTGTTTTAGGAAAAGGCCTTTCTTCTACAGCAGTTGCTACAGTCTGTCAAAACCAGAGAACTATAAAGTAGTTGCTTTCTTCCCTTTTTCTTAACTTCCCATCCCCCATAGTTCTCCAAATGTACTCCTGTCCTGCTGAAGTCGTTGTTTGTCATCCACAGCTCTGCAGTTCTGATTATTTGTTCTTACACATGGTAGTTTGTGTAGCCTTGGCTTCTCCAGATTCTGCTAGAATGCAAAGCTCCAGCTCAAAGTTCCCAAGCAGGTGACGTCTGCTGTGCCTGGGCCCGGTTGTGTTGCGGCGATGTGTGTGTTGTTCTGCCCTATTGCACTGTTCCTGTGGGGCTCTAGGCTGCCTGACTATCAGGAGGGCTTCCTTCTTCACTCTGTCCAGGATTTCTGCAGCTTCTGTCTCCAAGAGGTTTTTGGCTACCCATGCTTGCTGATGATTTTTGATGGCTTCCTTTGTTGTTCACTCTACAGCAAAGTTCTTCCCTCTCACATAGGCATGACCTGTTATGAATTTTGTGTGTTCTTTATTATAACAAAGCTTTTGGCAGAAGTGAGGCTTGGGCAGGCTACTGGACGTGGAGCGAGGGGGAGTGAATGTGTCAAGTGGGAATGCGGGCAAGTGTGAGGCATGGCTCAGCTGCCCCCTTGGAAATGCTGCAGCTACAGCCAGGGTGTGCAGCTCAGCTGAGCCTTTTCTCTTCACTGGAGGCAGAAGCCCTCTGGCCCATAGCTGCTGGCTTGCTTTTACAGTGCAGTGGGTACCCCAATGAGAAGCAGAGCTCACAGTCAGTAGTTGCTAGGTTTTTGTGTGGCTTCCTTCTGTGTGGCATTCCTATGCTATAAACATAATCATGCAAATTAAGAAAAAGGCAAGACTTCTCTCTCTATTAATCCAGCCCTGAACTCTGGAGATTCTCATTTTGAGTGCTGCTTCAAAACTATAGTAGAGAAAGCTATCATAAGTACAGATTTGAATATTGTATGTGATTTTTACAAGTTCCCAGAAGATAATTTTTATGCTCTTTATGCATATGGCTTTTTTTGTTGTTAAATAAAGACTTTAATTCTGATATTTTAAAAAGCCTCCAGCATGTTTTTAAAGATTGCCACAGAGTTTCCTGATTACCAATAATAGCACATTTTCAGCAGATTTCTGTCAGGTAGGAAGAGTAACAAAACTGGCACTCACTCAGGGCTTTACCAGTATGTAAAGTCTGGAGGTTTTTGATCATTATGAAAAACTTTGTAAGTGTTATTTCTTGTGTGTGTAGTGTACTAAATTGAATGGTATATGAAATTATTCTCTGACGGACAGCTTGCAGGCTGGACTGACTATTTGGATAATAACAGTAATAATTTGGATAAAACTTGCTTTTTAAGTATAGGTAATTGAATGTAATGACTAAATTAATAAATCAGCAAGAAAATAAGATCTTGGAGCAATCAAGAGGTTAATGTAATATTGAATATGTGTTCCATAATGAATAAAATAAAAAAAATATTTATTTTCATAATGAAGTAAATCAATGTATTAAGTATACTATTCTTATCAACAGCATACTATAGTTCTTGTTGATATTCATCTAAAATGTAGATTTATAGATATTCTATGTAAGTGCAGCAACAGGGAAAAAGAATTCACTGATGTATTTCAACAGTGAAAGAGTCAGCAATAAAGGACTTAAAATTAATTCTGAGTCCATGGTGGCCTGTTGCCAAGGCTATTTAGGAACAGATGTGACTGAAATAGATACCAATAGTCTGTTTGGGATCTCTAAAGTAAGACATCTGTCAGTCTATCGGTCAGTCAGGAATAATGGAAATGGAAACTGGCTGTTACAAATTGTGAATTACTGTAGTTCCAAGAGGAATGAATTCAAAGCTTTTGATTCTCTTTCTGACATGTAGAGAACATATTTTCTCTAAGTGGCTTATTAATTGACCAAAGAGGAAAACTATTTTTAAGGAAGGACATAAAAATAAATATATGAAGTGTAACTGAAAGTGAGGTGTTCAT
Organism: Origma solitaria; assembly: GCA_013397895.1. Classification (NCBI taxonomy): domain Eukaryota; kingdom Metazoa; phylum Chordata; class Aves; order Passeriformes; family Acanthizidae; genus Origma; species Origma solitaria. The sequence goes on along the minus strand of VZRL01001273.1, from coordinate 1,037,184 downwards.
GTGCCACATTAATATATGGCCTTAAAATGTAATTTGAAGGAAGAAAGCATGCAAATTTAAACAATCCCATGGTGTCTGAACTTACAAGACACTCAAATCTTTTTCCAGGAAGTCAGTAAAATTAATGTCTTTTAGAAAAATGCTGCATGAAGCTGAAAAATAATTTATTAATCTACAGTTTATTGTGGAAATTGAAAAAATATTTGTGGAAATAGGATACATGAATTAAAGGAGTCTTAAAATCTGTTCTTTATTTCAGAGGACTTTAAAAAAAAATCTTGACTGTCCATGTGGTTTTTTCTCTTTTATCAGAAGATCAGATTATGTGTTTGTGGCACAACTTACCTTGTTCCATGTTTGCTGTTATTCTTTGTATTTCACACATTTATGCACCTCTTTGCTTACAATGAAAGGGACTGACATACTCTGGATATCTAATTCTATGCGCTTTAATTCTCTACCTCAAAAGAGAGATCAGATATTTAAATCTTTGTTTCAGAAAAAGGGTTTCTATGCTAGGTCTTGCAAATTGTATTTGTTTATCAGGTTTACATGCACATTAAGTGCTGCCTGTAACACACACCCACACACACCCACACCTCGCACCACTAGTGAGCTGAATTTGGATACTATGTGAATTTGAAATAACAGGATTTATTTAGCTTTCACAGAAAGTAACCCTTCCTCATGGCCTTTCCTTTTTTAATGCAAAACTTTCTGTTGATGGTATTGTGGTTTGCGTTATGTTAAAGCTGTTGTCGGCCATAAACAGACCATAGACTTGTGTAAAGGTGATGGGTTTTGGTTTTGTGGTTGGGGTATTTTTTTCTATTTCTTCTGTTGCACTGTGTAACAATTCTGTCTTTGCCACATTCTGTTATTACAGATAATAATGTTCTGCTTTATTCCTCTCCTGTTCCTGCGTGGGGAGCGAGGATGGTGAGTGGCTGTGTGCTGGGCACATTGGGCATTGCCAGGCAGCTGGCACACCAGGAACAAGCCAGGCAGAGTTGGTGCTGGTTTTGGCCGCGGAGCGGGCAGGTTGAAGGAAGATAGGTGGGAAACGGGGCAATCGAGAGTGCTGTGGTGGGGCTGAGCTGATATATTATGGGAGTGTAAGGCTTTTGGTGCAGTGCCATGTGGCTGTGGGAGGCATTTGTGGGGACTGTGGGGAGGGATATGAGTGAATGGAGGGGACACGAGCTGCTGCTGGGCAGATAGGAGCACACATGCAGGGTGATGCTGTAGTGTGAGGTGTGTGTGTGTGGTACAGGATAGGGGAATTGCTGGAGAGTCAGAGGAGACATCATAAAGGGATGAGAAGTAGAATGCAAGTTTGTTTTAAAAAAAACGTTATCAAGGTTCCATAATTTTCTTGTTCACAGACTAATTGACAACTCTTGACTATGCTTTCTGGGCAAAGGTATGCAAGAGTCAGTTCATGGTCTTGCTTATGTGGCATGATGGAGAGAAATCAAAGGTGTATATTAAAAAAAGTTGATATGCTAACCAATCTTTGATGCCCATGCTAGTGATATTTTCATATCCATGAGAGTGCTGTAAGACTGAGTCCCTTTCTCAGTGTAAATTACTGTTCTTTGTAAATCCTTAAAGAGTATGCAGTCAAATCCCTTATATAAGTAGAAATCTCATATCTCATTTTCTTAATTGTCCTGGTTTTTGGTCCTTCAGAAACACTAATTTTTAAACCCTCTTTCAGCTTCTAGATGCTGTTGTATTCTTTCATTGATTGTCATTTTACCTTATCATCCCTTAATCTGTATCCTTCTATTATGCACTTTTCTCTTTTTATATTGCGTCAAATGTTGCCAGCTTATCTTGACTTCTAAGCGTAGTTAATTGGAAAATGCATGATTTTTTTTTTTACCGTTGCAAAATCAAAATAGAAGCAGGAAAGTCTGTCATCTGCTCTTGTTGGAATCAATAAAACTAAACTTAGAAAAACGATTTTCCTCTCCTTGTAAATGTCTTATTAACTATGTATGTTACAGAAGCAGCAGGTAAATATTAGATACTGTTGCAATTATGCAAAACCCAAACAAATAGGTATTGGATCTCTAGAAGAAATCCCTTTTTGTTTGCTGTTTCAATTAGGTATATCCAGCTATATTATGCACTGCCTTTAGAAGGAAATTTTTATTCAATGCATGCACTACTCCAAAGATATTTTTATCCTACTAAGACAATTTATGAAAAGGCTTAAGTGGCTGAAAATCTGAGAACATAACCTGAAGAACTGAGTAGTCCCTGTACCTTAACATTAGTGGATGGTGCAAATAATGTTTTCCTTACAAGGAAATCAGTGGTTCTGGTTTTTATGACTTATGTTGTAACAGTATGTGCAGACAAAAAACCATAATGTGTTGAGTATCTGATACATGTATCACCATATTGCCATAAGGAACTGCTATTATGTTAGACACCAACTGATTTCGTGATAGTGTTGGATTTCTCTCACATATGCTTATGTTTTTGTACAGATGATCCTTTAGGAACATCTGCTAGTTTTGTGGTGGTATCTGCTGTTTCCTTTCAAAATTTGACCTTTTTGTCATTTAGTACTGCGACTGCTATAGAACTGTGTTTACCAGGATCCTTTTCTAAATTGATTCCTGTCTCAAAGACATTAATTGTCAATTTTTTAGGTTGTGATTTTTTTGTTTTTAACTGCTGACTTTAAATAAGTGATGTCCTAGACATTCTGAGAATGCCTTCCTTTCAATTGTTCAGATGGTTTCAAGAATACTTCTGTCTGCAGATAGGGGTGTGGACGGTACTTCTCAAAGTATTTCACTAGGAAAAAAGCTTTGGAACTCTTATCTTGCCATTTAGGAACCCTTCCCCTTTTAGTTGAAGAGCAGATTTGGACAGTGAAACCAGATGTTATAAAAAAAATCGAAAAAGTAGGCCTGAATTTTCTTGTGAGCCTTGATGTCTGGTAGCCTACCTTTAAGGGATTTGATGAAAGACATTTCATTTCTTATGTTTAAGATCTGGTGCAACTTCCTCCGTCCTTGACTTCTTACTTAGTTGTCAGAGGAATATATTAAATAATTGACAACAATTTTTTCAATGACTTAGTTTAACTCACAGTTCTGTAGCATGTGGCTATTTCTCACCTGTGTGTTGCAAGTTTAAACAAATGGTCCGTTTATTAACAGAATTCAGTGCTGAACTCTGAATTTCCTGGCTTTTGCCTATTTGAGCAATGTCAGATGGTAGTTAGTTGGGTGCTTTTCAGTACTGAATAGTTGCTGCAGTTGTCAGTTTATTTGAACTGTGACAATATATCTATTCTGTCAGTCCATACACTCAAGTGAATATAGGAAAGTATTCTTTGTGAGGCTCTGAAAATGCAAAGCAACAGATGTTATGTACTGCACAATTATAGGTATCCTGGAAACAGATCTTTGCACAGTGCAGACAGTCTTGGAAAAACAAAATTTGAGGTGTGAATGATCAAGTTAAGGGTAACAGCAATAAATCCTTACAACTAAATATAATGCTGTTTTGTGCAGTATGTTTTGCACATACTGATCTGATTTCGAGTAATTGAATGCTTGTTGTTATATTAACGTCCCCTCACTTGACAAAAGCTTAAAAATTATCTTGTGTTTATATTTTTCTGCATTTCTTTAGTACAGCATAGTAGAAATAGAGTAAGTATTCTTACTTAAAAATAACGTATGAAAATGACTTTTAAAAAAGCCTTTGCAATTCTAAGGAGTGAAAATTCTTGTAAATAAATTGCTAACAGTAAATAGGAAAAAAATTCAAGGTAACCTGCTGGGTTTCTGTGTGAAAATAGCATGTCTTTGCCTGTCTGAGTTGTGTGTAAATAGCACATCTTTGCCTGGCTGATCTGTTGACTGTTCTGAAGATGGTTCAAAATGAGATTGCTCCTGTCCAAGTCCTCTCCCTGCTATCCTTTTTGTTGCATGGTCTTTTGGAGACTTGTCAAACAGCTCTGTCAAGAAAGGTACTGAAAGATTTCACACTCGGATGGTTTTGGGTTTCCCAGAGGCCTGCTCTGTCACATCTATGTAATTTAACTTGGAGTGAGGTGATTAGCTAGGGATCAAAATTATCGTAGTGCCAGTGAATAATACACGAACAGTTAGATGGCTATAGGTGGTGGTAACTCGTGTCAACATCAAACTTCAAACGTATTTGTGGTTTCATTCAGTAAATTCTGCAGCTGACACATTCTTGGGTAAACCTAAATGTATTGTATGTTACCATGATTGGGAAAAGATTGTATATAGATGTCTATTTTAAACTTTCTATTATTTTTATTAAAGGAAAAAGAATACTCTGAATGCTTCATGTCAAAATGTGATATTTCTTGGTCCCTTGACTGCAACACACTCTTTAAACAAGGCTAGTTGTAACTAGAGTTGGTTTGGAAAACAACGCTTAACAGAAATAAGAGTACCCGATTAATGTTTGTTCCTTTTTTTTTTCTGTAGTTAAAATAAAAATTAAAAAGAGGTTTTTGGTTTGTTTTTTAGCATATATATTTGTTGAGTAGTTAATAATTGAAAGTATGATGGAAACAAGCAGGTGATAATTTTGAAATTTTGTCCCTAGGTCTCACTCATTTTATGGAAACCACACACAGAAATTCAGTACTGAACTTATAATGATTTGTATGTATAAGTGTGTCTGTCTTGCTTAAAGCAATGTTTTTTTCATTAGCATTTAGCAATATTGATTTTATGTGGGAGCAGAGTAGTAAGTTCTTTCCTACACACAACTTCAGAGACATGGCAGTTTTATGGATCTGACTAGGCAATGGGACGGTGAGTCCAAGAGTTGGGATAATTATGCACAGTGTAATGTATTGATCTCTTATTTGAATGCCATCAGCTTGGAATAAAGATCAGGAGCTGTAGCTATACCATTCCTAATGTGTATGATTATAGGTTTATCATGTGGAAAATGTCATCTGTCACTTAAACTGTTGTTCAGATTATTATGTTAAGGATAATTAGAACATAAATAGATACTAAAGCAGATGTTTGTATGCTCTATAAACCAGCAGTTATTTAACCATATCCTGAATGCTGTGTGCAGTTCTGGTGTTCTCAACAAAGATGATGTGGGACTGGAGAAGGTTCAAGGGGTGACAACGATTAAAGGTACATAATGGCTTCTGGATGAGAGTGGTGGACTAGGCTGACACTTTTTGGTCCAAAAGGAAGGTACTTGAGATGGAGCCTGGACAAAGAAGATGGCAGTTTTGCAGCATCAGAAATACGGTGCATCTAATCAGGCTGAGAAGAACCAGGCTGAAAACCAAATGAATAGCTAAGAGAACTGTAAAATTTACTGCCAAAGGATTGTTAATGCGAAAAGATTTTGTGGATTCAGATGGAGATGGAAGGCCTCATTTGAGAGCTGTTAAATGTGTAGAGACAATAGTTAGTTCAGGGTGTCCCAAATGAAAACAGGTGGGGAATGGAAAAGTACTAGTGGAAAACAGAATAAATGCTTCCTTTATTCCTTCTCTTTTCTTAGCATCTGCTTATGGCTATAGTTTGATATAAGATACTGGGACAGATGGACATTTGCTCTGTCCTGGTATTGCTGATCTTACATACCAGAAACCAGTTAAATTATATTTAAATGATATTTTGAGTGAAAGCACACACATCACTGGTCTGTAATTCCACCTGTGTTTGCAGTGCCAAGCAAGATTTCTTGATAGAATTTGAACTTCAATTTGCCTAACCTTCCATTTGCAAGGTACTTATTTTTATTGGTGGAACAATACAGTTTAAAGAATGTATGTTCTTTGCCTGACAAAATACCTGACAAAAAGAGGTCAATTTTATTAACTGTTGTTAAAAATTGCAAGGCAGTAGCAAACTCAGTAGGAAACCTGAATTTCTTTGCCATAATTCCCTTGAAAACATTGTTCACATGAATGCTTATAATTATTGTAGTCTTGGGGTTTTCTATGTATTTATTTTTGTTGTGGAGAAAGGAAGTTAAACTCCAAAGACATTAGTTAGACTAGTATAGGATAAGGGTTTGAAACCATTGGAAATGATTTATTTTGATCTACCTCAAAATAAGAAAAAGTGTAGCTTCAATATGCTTTGCTGGTATTTTTCCATAAATATATTTGAGAAGATGTTCACCAAAGACAACCCTTAATATACAACATCCATTTCCATTTGTTATGTCAGCAGCTTAAAGATGTGTGCCAAGGTATCGATACTGATTAGTTCTTGAACACAGGTGGCATTAATTCACTTTATGGCTCAAAAATTATTGTATGATTTGTAATGTGCGGCTGGATGTGTGTAGAAAATAATATTTGTTAAACTTACTTTTAAATGAACCAAATAGGTTTAATATTGTGATAGAGTAAAATTTACATGGAATAGTAACAATAACACATTGTGCAAGTGCATGCTGGAGGGTTTGAAGATGCATCTCTGTTGCTATGTGGGTGCTCTGAACAGGAATTGCTCTCTGATCCTGCAACCATATGCAGGATCTTGATACTGTCAATAAAATTCATAGATTTTGCAAGTAAGATGTTTACTTCAACCTCATGGTGGGGATCCTTGTACATATTGGTGTAATGCTAGCATTTGAAAAATTGGGGGAGTAAAAACTTGTGTCTTTTATGGGAGATTTGAAGTGCATCTTTGTCATCTGACGTGTTTATCCAACAGTGAAAACTGATCAGAAACTGACTTTTTTGGGTTTTGGGTTTTTTTTCTTTTTTGATATGATGATCAGTAATCTTTCTGTTTGATTTCAGAAGTTAGTACTAGGATTAGGAATGGATATGTAAATGTGATGTGTAGGTGCAGTTACCATACTGGCGATAAGAGAAGTTGGTTGGAGATGCCAAAGAACTTGCTTAAAATACATAGGAGATGCTTCTTTGAAGTTGTTGGTGCATGCCAGGATGCAAAGCAGACACTCTGGAGCATTTTTGGGTGGGGTTTTTTTGAGTTTTTTTTGATGAGTGGCTCTGTTTTAAAGCAGTTGATCAGCCTGTCAGAAAATAAGTAAGTTTCTGTATATAACTTAGTATACCAATGTAGTTTGATATAAAAGTGAAAATTATCTCTATACTTAATTTTGAATTTCATGGTACTTAATGTTGACATTTTATTCATAAAGCATTTTATGAATTCTGCATGTTCTCTGAAATGCATTAACTTATCCTACTTTATGCACTGGTTATGTCACAATTCAAAATGGAGATCTCCAGATTTTTGAAAATCACATGAAAATTTCAAATAATGTTTTAAATTACTCATTACCATTTATTCATATAATTTCTGAATGGTATAACAACATAAAATATTAAAGCAACTCAAATTTATGGCTTCACCAGATAATTTTGAGTGTATTTTGATTTTCAAAATAGCTTTATATATAATTTTTTTATAGATTGATCACATATTCCCTAGAATTATTTTTTTCTGCTACACATTTTGTAGACCTGTTGATACTTCTTCAGTGTCTAATGCACATGGACTGAAATTTAAATTAGCTCAAAGATGTTTATTTTTATCAGTTTTAGTTTGACGTCAGTGCATTGCAGTGTGTATCCAACAGTTCTGCTGCTAAATGAAGTGAGTGCATCCTGAGCTTGGTGCACAGATCCACGGGCACAGGTGGGTGTCTTGGACGTGTGCACCATGCCGGGAAACACATGGCACTACACAACATGGGGCAAAGAGCACGCAGTTGGAATTAGAAATCATTTTATGGATACCTTGGAAATTTGTGCTTGTTCATATACGGGCTGTAATTTCTAAAATGGGTGTGCATGTTTTTGTATTGAACATTTGTGAGACAGACAGCACTGTAATGTAGTTGTCCTTACTTTGTGCAGGGAGGCGCTAGTTTATGAGCTTGTTTATGCCAATATTTTAATAATTTATCTTTATAACTGCTTTTGACTATATTTAGAGTAACATTGGCACCCTGTGTACAGAAGATACAATCAGCGCTGAAAGGAAACTTGCATCCATCTGGAAGCAATAAACTTTTCTAAAAGACTGCACAGTGTTACTTAATCCTGTGATTTCTTACTGTGAGTGAAATTAAGGTTTGGTTCAGTTGTGTCACATCATATTGGTATCAAATCTTTTGTGAGAACTTTGTCATAGTGTTAAGCTACAAAACAAAATAAAAGAAATTGATGAAAGTCTGAGAATGTAATTTCCTCAGTCACAGAATTATGCATCATTGCAAATGGAGTCAATTCTATATAATAAAAATAATTATAATACCAGAAAGCTTCTGGAGTGTGGCATTTTGTAAGCTTTCTCTTTATCTGAAGGTCTAATTCATATAATGCACAATTGACTTAGAATACCTTAAATTTGGGGTTGTGTTCTAAGTAGTTTTTGTATCATCTATTAATGTACATCTATCATGTAATAAAAATTATATTTTTAATATGAAAAAATATTTTACAAAGTTAGAGAAATATGAACAGTTTCCCTAAGGAGAAGGGAAAAAAAAAAAATCTATGTTATAAATAAAATCTAACAGAATTCTGGCATCTTTTTGGTGCTTTTCTTTTAAGTTTGTTATAAGTGTGGTGTACATGAACCAAATAGGATTCATTCACCCCTGCAGGCAAAGTGGTGTAGCCTGCATTCTTCCTGTTCCTAAGTGGCAGCTGAGCTTTGGGGTGAGGGAAGAGTTTTACGCTTGTCAGAGGATTCTGGTGGTGCTATTGCCATCTCTTGCCCTTGGGCTAGTGTAGGAGATGCAGATACAATGATACAAAGGATGGCAGAGTTTTCTTCATAAAACTCTGGGAAAAAAAAATAGGCCAGAGATCAGTGAGGGTAAAGCCAAATGTAAAAGTTCATGGATGAGCTCATCTAGCAGCTGATAGCTCTGATACCTGAGAGCATGACTTGATAGGGTATATGTATTATCAATAGTTTACAGAAGGAAATTGTCTGGTGTTTAGAATGGGCTGCTTGTTCCTTTTTCTTGAAGAAAATGTTTCTTGAAAATCTTTTCCAGCAAAGACTACAATTCAGATATTTAAGGCATGTTGAGTTCCTTAAGAGACTGATATTTAGCAGTATGGATGGTTTCTAAATCTGTGTTTGAGTCTGAGGCAGATCTGCTGCAAGACTCCAACTAAAAGTAATTATTAACTTGTATTTAATCAAACTCAGTAATGTTGTGTGACTGTAAGAAGTTATTTGTTTCCCCACTTCCCCTTATTTTCTGAAATGACACAAATAATTGCCATGACTGTAACATAAATTAGTAGGTACAAAACACTGTGTATGTGTGAGATTTTTTTGAGGGAATGTAAAATTAAGCTCATGTTTCCTCTTTGGGGATTCTTTGGTATCTTTCAGCTCTGCTAACCCATTCTATTAAATCAGGTGTAGGCTATTAATCCCAGTCTTCTGTTTATATCAGAAATCTCTCTCAAAAGGAATTCCATTTTATGAAGGGTGTATAGTTGGTCTGTGTAAGACCAGTCATTTAATCTGATACTTATGTTTGCAGAGGTTTCAGAAAATGATGGAAATTGGTTATGCTTTTTACCCTGTTACTCTAAAGTCTCTTACATAATTCCTTTCACTTACTAAATGAAAAGCCTCAGTTTCACCAGTAAATGAAAGGTTTGCAGCTACTTTTCAAATCATATTATGAAATTAGGCAGTATGTGGGCCATATTCTTAGCATAAAATGTAGAGCTTTCTATAGTATATTTCCAGTGACCTCTTTCTTGCTGTGGTGTTAATGAGAAAATATAATTATTAAAAGCAAAGCCTTTGCTTAATGCATCCTCTCAAATGCTTCAGGATGGAAATCAGTTGTTGTCTGCCTTGCTTCTTTTCAGCTTACCTTGTTGTTCTAGCATTATTCCCAATAGATCTTCTTTCTATTTTTAATTTCATCACCTCCTTCAAATCCTTTCTTGTAGAATGAAGGGGAAACTCTTCCTTAAGGTGACGCTTTTTTTCTGGAGCAGAGTTAGGCCTTGTGCTAAAGCTTTAACCACGCTCTTCTGTGGAGGTATTTATTCAATAAACTATTTGACTTCTTTTCAGACTGCCAGTTTTAGTATGTTTTTCTAACGAAATTCTGCCACTAGCCTGGAGTTAATAAACAAGGTACTTCACTACTCTGTGTGAGAGCTAAATCAAGACACCAGTGAAAGCTTGATGGATAGATGTCTTACTAGACTCATGACAAGAGGAAAGGCCTTTTCCATGGCCTGCTGGGCATCAGGCAGACCCAGGATGCTGTGTACAAGTGTCACTCTGAGGTCTGGCCATGCTCAGAGGGGAAGTCCCCAAGCCTGGCCTTTTTCCACAAGGCATCAGCTGCAGCAGAAACAGCCTTTGAGCCTTACTAAACTATGTTCTTGTAGTATGGGATCAACTGAACTGTTCCCATGTTTGCTCTGCCAGTTGCCAGAATCATCTTTTGTTTTGATTCATCCAGAATTAGGTAGTTTGGTGATGGCTGTTCTTTTTCAGAAGTTTGCCTGTTGCCATCTTTTAAAACTGTAGTGAAACTTAACCAAATTTTAAGTGCTTGAGTATGGTCCAACTGAAGACTTCAGAGGCTCTGCCAAATATTCCCTGAAGCTGCTCTTCCTCCAATTGCTGTGATACAATGCTGTGCACAAGGGCTGTATCTGCAGCCGCCCTCTTGGTTTGATGGGGATGTTCAGACGTTTGAGGATTAGGTTTTTATGGTGGAGAACAAGGTTTGGAATCAGCTGGTTGTGGTTTCCTGGGGGAAAGAACCATTTGAAAAGTGGTGAGAGACAAGAGGGGAAGATGAAAGATAGGACATTGCAGTTTTAGATGGGTTTACCCCTGCTGTGAATATAGTAAATTGTTAAGAAATAAATGAAATTATTCTGTTATGCAATGTTTCTTTTTTATCTCATGACTGAGATTTGCACTGGAAAATGACTGGTTTTGGGGGTTTTTTTTGGCTAGTATTGTGCTGAAAAGTTGAAACCTGAAGTGCAAATATGTTCTGGAATTTTATTTTTTTATTATATCAATTATTCTTCATAAAAATATTCATTTTAGAGGTAGCTGTCTGTGATAGTAATTTAAAATAAGATGACTTCTTCAAGCTAGAATAGTGAATTACTCCTTGTCCAATGAAACGTAACTGAATGTATCGTCATAGTTTTGTAAAGTGGAGTTATATTCTAAGACTTACGATTTTTTTAAATGTATAAGATGTCACTAGAGCTCTAAACAATTAAGAGAAGCCATTGTGCATCTTTTCCAGTTCGTGCTGACTCTTGTTGATGTGTGTGATCTTTGGGGAGTTTGCAATTGGAAGTGAAAATGCACAGCAGAGTGGCTCAAGCCATGTTGACTTCCTGCTGATTCAAGGAGACGGTCCCAGTTCTTCCTTCCTCCCTGCTGTGAATTTTCTTATCACTTTGTAGCATCTCTAGTTTTATAGGACTTGTGTTGAACTGCTTATACTGAACAACTTGTCAGAAGGCTAAGCCAGGGGGAAAAAAAGTGGGCACTCTATGTTACTTTAGGGAGCTGATTTGACTCGGCTGGGTTTTGCCCAGAGCTAGGCTTCAGGAAAAGGGCTGGACTGCACAGTCATGGCAGGTGAGTAAGGGTGGCTGTCTGCACTGGGGGAGGGATTAGCAGCAAGGTATTGCATTTGCTTGGCAAAATACATCACTTCACCCTAGGATTCTCTAGAGAAGGAGAATGAAAATGGGTTGTATTCCTGTCAGATGTTTTTAAGCTCAGTTTTCTGCCCTGAAGGAATACAGCTGCTGCTGCAAGTGAATAGCTGCCATTAAAAGGTGAAGTTAGTAGTTGCACCCTGCTTTTACTCTCCAGCTCTAGAGAAACTGAGACGCATCTCTTCAGTCCCCTGCAGTACTTTCTGAACTCCCTGCTGCTCCCAAGCAGGTCACTGCACACCGTCTGAGAAATGTGTGTCTAGGTGAGGGCCTTGCGTGTGTTACGCTTCTCCTACAACGCCACTTAAAAGGACTAGAGTAACGTAAAACTAATCTTCGGACAAAAACCAGCCCCTCCCAGCCTGACCCTGCTGTACCACCTTCTCCTCAGCTTACTGTTTGATACTTCTGGCAAGCAGAAACTGGAATTTTGCTTTCTCTGCTTGCAGAGAAAGAAGAGAGTAAGAGGCATAGCATCAAAATTTGACAGAAGTGTTGCATGAGCTGTCTTTTTGAAATAAAAAAATCATTCAAAATTCAGGTATTTTGAAAATAGCTTTTCTGTCTCATGTTTAGTGTATTTAAATAAATGCTAAATAGCCAGAAAAGCTTTACAGTGTTTCTTAGCTTTTCTGGCAAGAATGATCATACCTACTTTTCTCACTGCCAGCCCTTCTTAACCAATAAGTAGCTGAAAACTGTAGAGGTTTTATGAATCAGTTGCATGCTGCTTACTGTGCTTTGCTGATTTACAGTGAGGGGAAAATGGGCCTAATAATTGATGGGCTAATAGGTGCTGGTTTATATGCATTAGACATTATCATATTAACTATTCCTAAACATAAATTTATAGGCATATTGTCAAAACGAAATTAATTTTTAATTCTATTTATTTTGTTGTCAGGTTTATATTAATACAGTTATGTTTTGTTGTATGTCCCAAATCGTTATTTTGAAAGTAGTATTGAAAGTGTAGGATGGTCTGTGATCAATTTTATAATAAAGAAGTGTTTTATAATAAAACACCTTTTTGATAAGTACTCATCACTGTATTTTCTTTGGTATAGTCTTGATGATTTAAAAAAAAATTTCTTATTATTTCTCTGATGTTACACTGCACTCAGCTATATCAATCGACTACTAAGGAAGAAAACTTTGATAGCGTAGTGGGACAGAGAGTCTAAAATGTGTAAAAGATTTATCTCTTTGTTGTAGTTGGGGGGGGCTAGGTGTCTTGCCAAAGGTCATAGGACACATTTGTGACCAAGGGAGTATAACACACTTTGCTTTGTGTCCAGTTCTTGTACTTGAATTATACAGTCATATTTCACATGTATTTTCTGCCGTTTTCCATGTACTCCAGGTATTTGTTATGGAAATTAAGTCCTTAAGTACCACTTCTAGACGTTGGGCCTCTGTGGTAAGATAACAGTCCAAAAAGTGTTTCCTTGTTGAAATGTTGGTGTTTGTATTTTAATACCACAGTTTCCTTAAAACAGTTCTATTTTTCAGTAGTACTGCTTTCTTTTTCTTTGTGTGTGCTTTCATCAATTTTGCTGTAAACATGAGGTAGTCTATTGGTTTAAAGCCTAGTTTAACACTCTTAACTAATTAAAATTTGGCTTGCTATTTGCAATTAAACTCTATTTGACTGTATTAGTTCCTCATCTTTTGATTTAGCTCAGGATGGTTCATTTAGACATAATTTTTTGATAAATAAGAGATTAGACTACCATAAATAGGAAAAAGGTAGAATAGTGTCATTGCTTGAAATTAGTGAGAGGATGAATAGGGGCATAAAACTTCCTAGAAATTCATCTATCCAGGCAGATTTTTCTTTTTTTCATGTGGTATTTGGAAAAAAAAGGTGGACATGTGCAGAAACTGTGAGTACAATTAGCGTCAAGCAGATAAATCCAACTCTAATCCTGTTTACGCTCTACATCAGACAGATGTGCTGAGATTGATTTAGACAAGCCCTTGGCTTATAGTAACTTTTTTTTTAAGTGCCATATATTCTGGTTTTGTTAGATCATTGTTAAATGTTAAGTGCTGTTAGTTTTGCTCTTCCCTAACGCCTGTAACCTACTTTATACAGGTTCCCTCTCTGCTTTCATGATGACAGGGCAGCCTGGTAGAAGAGATTATCTTTATTCCTTGTAATTAAATTGACTTTTTTTTTTTTTTCCAGAAGATACAACAATGGGAAGTGGGTACTGAATTAAATAAATAGCATGATATCTAATAGATGTATACTTAAATCTCTTGCAAGAACAGATGGTACCCAATATCTTTCTAAGTAATGTGAGAGGACAGTTAATGTCCTGAAACTGCTCGCAATAACCAATATGATACTAACGAGCCAATACGGTTTTCAAAGTTTAAAAAAGTGTCTAATCCAATATATACTTTATTTAAAAAATAAGCTTGGTTGTTATCTTATGCCAGAAATGTTTTATAAATACAGCTCATTACTTAAATTTTTGTTATCTAGTTGTTTTATAAAATTTTACTGCATTTTTGATGGTCTTATTTTTGGTAAGCAGAGAAGATGAAAATTATAGAATATGGCTGAGATTTTATGCAGATTTCTTTACAATTTCAGTAAAAATAGGCTGTCCTAATCCTCCTAGCTAGTTCAACATTTCCTCTACAATTTAAAACTTGAGTGGGATGGTTTTTTACAATTCAGCCTTCCTAGAGTTTCTGTCCTTCTTCGAGATGCATCTGGAGATGTAGTCCTGTAAAATAACCAGAGTCAAATATTGAAAGTCTAACCTGCCTAATAAGAATGTTTTATTTTAAACATCAGAAGTTTTGATGTGCATCTGAGCAATGTAAGAATTTGATAAATACAGAGTAAGAGGAAGATTCACAAGGAAATAAATAACTGGCTGAAAGAGTCATGAAAAGAAAAGATAAGGCAGATCTTACCCAGCTAAAGAGTAAATGTCATTCTATGAAAGGTAGTGAGGAATAAAAAGTATTTTAACAGGCCTTCATTTTCCTTGACTTGTACAGGACAAATAGGCTAGTATTTGTAACTTCTTTGTGGTGCACATCCATAACATTGGCATAATAGAATTTGTGATATTCTCCGCAAACTGAAACTGTTACGGTTTTTGCTATTGAGAAACCAGTTGACAGAGCTGTTGTTAGATTTGGGAAAGTTTTCTGGTTTCTAGCATTTCTTGCCTTGGGCTGCAAAGGGGCCTTTGTTGGTCTGCTGCATCAGATCTGCTGTAATTATGAAAAAAGCAGGGAAGCTTTTCTTTCTGTGTCCAAAGAATCTGATACCTGCAGGAACGGTGTCATTTTTTGTTCAGTTTGTGAATTTGACTTTGTTTTTGCGGAATCGGAATGCAGCTCAAGGGGGCAGAAAAAGGAGAAGCCCGTACCATAGTGGCTCTGTGGGTACATCTCCAAAAGGCACCTGGAAGTGAAGTGATAGTACCTGCAGCTGCAGCATCCGTGTGTGTGTAACAGGCCCAAGATATGAAAACCTTCACTTATCCTCACACAAATCTGCCCTAGCATGAGGATCTTGAACTGTTTTTTGTGTCTTCTAAACTGAATTCCTAAATCAAAAATCAAAGCGAAGATGGGTAACACAGTTTTGGTTTATTTGTCTGTTTTTGCTTAACTATTTCCTGGTATGTTTCTGATGTAAACACAAAAGGCAATGGTTGTATCAAATGAAAAAATATAGTGAGCATATAGTCAGCTTGGGTCATAGCACACTTTCTGATCTATGATTTAGGAGTATACAACTGCTATGATTGCTATGATTTAGGCGAATACAATAAAGAATTTGGTTTTTGAATGCAAACACAAAAAAAAAGTATTTCTTAGAGTTTGAAATTTTATTAATTATTTTGAACAACAGAAAGGTGAATAAATAACCTCTTTGAAATTGTGTTGTTTGTACAGGTGGAAACATAACAAAGTTGGTAAAATAAGACCAATGATTGAGGGAAATGATATGCAGTAAGTTTCAATGCAAGCATGAACAGATGCAAGAAGTGAAGCTAGAGATGAAGCCTTAACAATATTTTTTTAGTTGCTACCCCCAATCATATTGGTAATGCTTTTTTTTTTTTTTTTCCCCTTACAGGTGATGCCAGTGTGGCTTTACAGGCTCAAGAGGAGGTTATTGAAATGAAAGATGTATTTTCAGTAAAACTGAAACGTCGCCGTTTTGCAGGGCAGAAAAAAGGTGGCACTTTGTTGGGTATCACAATTTTTAAATGCTTGAATAAAGAAGAGAATAAGCTCACAGACTGTGCTGTCCATTTAAATAACTTAAGCGAAGATCATTGTCAGTCATGGTTTAGACATCTGAAGGAAATTTTGAATGGTAAGCATTTAATTGGGGTTGATGTCTTATTTATTTCTATTGGCAATACATGAGTTGAGTGAAGCTTAGAAATATTTTGCCTGTGGATATTAAGATACAGATATGAATATTATTTCTGGCAAATGTTTACTACAGAAGTTTTACACAGTGAAGTGTAAAATTTAGACAAGTGACAATAATTGACTAATGTATCTGGAAAATGAAACAAATTTATGCTATTTTTGGGAGTGTTTTTGAAGCTTACTGAAAATAAGTAGTTTATTCTGACTGGAGGGTCTTCTGGGAAATCTGCTTCTGAAAGAAAGAACATATTTTGTTGATATTTTCACTTGAAATTGCATCACACCTGATGGTACTACAGTAGTTGCACTTCTGGGAACTCTTCAGGAACTTTCTAGTGACCTTTAGGAGCTCCCACTTGACACCTCCAGATTCTTTAGAAGACTAATGGGAGAGACTTTCCTCATCTTCATAAATTCACAGGTGGCAGTGCTCTTAAGGTGCTGTAAGACTCTCGTAAAATTTCATACAAAATTTATTGACACTAGTGATGGAAGGCAATTCTTTAAAAAATATCTTTCTGTGTTTGCCTAGGCTAATGCCAGCTTCAGGATGCTTTGTTTAACCAATTAGAGGGTTTTTTGTTTGTTTGGGTTTGGGGGTTTTTTTTTTTTTTTCATTTTGTGGAAGCTCTATCAAAAGTAAGAAAAAAAATATTCACCGTAAAGGGAAAAGAGCCCCATAGGAAATCCAAGCCTTTCACTGTGGTTTGTATTTAAAAGACACAGAATATAGCACTCTTTTGATTTAAATAAGCAAAATGACACCCCCTCCCCAATACCAGACTCTCTGATTTAGCTCCAAAATGTGCCTGTGTTTACAGATTATGGCGAATGAGTTTGTTTATTACAGAAGAACAGTCTATTTTGTAGCAGACTATTAGAACTCCAGCTGAATTTTTAAGATTGAGCCAGATAATAGAATTCAAATCTTGTACATCTGTAGTGTTTGTAACAACACTTTGAATAACAATTTTGAGTGTACTTCTAGTAAAGTTTCACAAGCAGATATTAGAGAAACAACATGACTTATTAATGGTGCATTCTTACGTTATTTGTTTACAGTATGCTTTGGATTTTCCCTATGAAGATATGTATTAAAAAGTGCCTTCCCTTTTCCCTTTTTGAAAGACTTTATCATGAAATATCTCAATCTGCAGAAGTGCCAGGATTCCTGTAGATCTCCACCTACCCATAAAGGCAAGGACATTTGCATAGGGAGCAAATGTCTGTTTTGTTCCCAGATTACCCTCCATCTATCAGGAGCAGTGATACCATATGTTCACAGAAAAAAAGCTGCAGTATCTCTTGCTCAGGTTGCCTTGACCTCGAGGTGTAGTCTCTTGTTTTATAGCTTTGTAATTGGAAGCCACGTGAACCTGAAAAAAGTATTCTGTGCAATGCTGTTTCAAGTTCTTGCTTCAGTCTTTCTCCAGAAGCTCAGACCTCATACAGATTGTTTTTGAATCTCTGATCGGTACACTTTTTCTCCTTGCCTTCTACTTCAAGAATAAACAGGACTCAGAGTGATAAAAATAACTGAACAAAACCCTCATCATATCAATTGCTATATTGTATATTCTTCTAAGTCTGAACTAAAAGTAGACAATGAGTTGAGTTCTGTTGATTTCTCAGGAACTGATATTTCTGTGTGAAACAAGAATGGATTTTTATAGTTTTTGATGCACTTTTTTTTTTAAATAATAGTGCTGGAAGCATCATTTTAAATGAACTCAAATTGGCTACTTCTGGTTTTATCCTTCTAAAACAGTAAAAATTACTTCCCCACCCTCCCTCCCCCCCATCTATCTGATCACAAAATAATTTTTCATTAACTGTTGCATTATTTACTTGAAGGATTTTTTTATTGTTTCTGGGCTGGAGCAAATTAAAAGCAGGTGATTTATCAAAGTAGAACGTATATATATTTGGTCAGTAATATTTAGACATTCTGACAAATGAGATCACATGTTACTGACAGGTGTGTTTCCTCAGCAGATAAATGCAATTTCTGCTTGTTTACTTGTCTCTTTGACAAGCTTTCAGATCTTTATGCATATACATTAATTAAGGAACAACAATAGCAAGTTTAGCAGTGATGATATGAGCTAAAGTTTGTCTGGCAGGAATGTTTCATACATGGTTTTTCCCTGTTCATTTTTATTATCTTCATAGTGAGTGTCCTCTGTTGCTCTGACTTTGCATTTAGAGTACTTTGATTTAAAGTTTAATGGGGCTATAATTTTTTCTGAAGCCTGTTATCAGACAAGTGAGCACACACAAACACAATTGTTTAGAATTTAGTTACAGTGAGTGCTATTATGTATTTTTGTGTGTGTGTGGCAGGGTAAAAAAAATACATGTACCACCATCTTACTATATTTAAATACATTCTTATTTTCTGCCTAATGTTGCTGCTGTTCCAGTGCATGCCAGCTAGATATGAAGAGCTTGCTCAATGATGTGGTGTTCCTGAAATCTGATCTTCTGTACATCCCATGTTTGTTAAACTGATGTAAGATAACCACTGCCATCTTGATGCACCTATGGGGCCGTTGCTCTGGGCTGGCTCCAGCAAGGCCCCAAAGGGCACCTTAGACAGGGTCTCATGTGCCGTTAGCTCGTCTCACTGCTGCTGCACACCTCACTCTCACTGATTTCTGTTTCTACATCACATCATTTTGCACAGCACTTATGGGCATGGCATGTGGGGACGCATAGTGTCAGTAGAATTCACTGTTCAGTCTAAAAGCCTCTGCACACACAAATACAGTCGTTCTTAAAGGGTTGAGGCAGGCTCAGAAATGAGAGAAAATGCACAGTTGTCAATGCTTATCCTTTTTTTTTAAAACCTTTTTAAACAAGACAGCTGTTGTGGAAAAGCTTTATTTAAAAACTCTGTAAACTAACAAAAGACAGTAAATGTGAATAAGAATAAATGATAAAGTAGCAAAAAAAGCTCAAAGAGCATTTTATTTTTATCTACTGCTCTGTAATATCTATCACACTGGGATTTGATATGAATGCCCGAAACTTCATGCATGAAGTTTTAATTAAACCATTAATGTTAAACATTAACTTAGGTTAGTTAATATTAACAGTGATGTCTCCATAGTTACATTAACAAATCCATCTCATATTGTTAGTTTTTCTCATGTGTAATATTCCTCACGTTGTATAAAGTATTTATAAATGTAGGTGGTAATGACATGATTCCAAGCTCTTAACTTTTGTAACATAAACCCATTTTGGTAGGGCCGAGGCCTGAAAGCAGCACAGATGTATGTCTGAGCACAGCGTCTCTGCTGCCCTAGGAGCTTTTGTTTTCAGAACACCCTGATTGACCCACCACCCTTCATGGTTCACTGATTCACTTGATAGATCAAGTTTAAACTAGTGCATATTAGCACATTTGTTAGTACTAGGGGAACAGTTGGCCTTCCTGCTTTCGGCTGCTGCTTCGTTTCAAACGGAGCAGCCCCAGCAAACAATGACAGAATACCAGTTAGGGGAGCACCAAAAGGCTGCCAGACTGGGATCAGTTGCACACTGTAGTCAATGACATTGATTCATTCATATAGATGTTGTCTAAAGACAATTAAAAGATTATTATTTAAAAACACTTCAAAGAAGCTTCACAATAATGTTGTGTGAAAGTTTAATCTTTGGCTGTTACTAGATATGCTTTTTTTGGTGTGTTCTAATGTGTCCAGAGTGCACCAGGCATGATAAAGTAATAAATTTTGTCATGATCATCCTTTCATGCCAATTGACAATTATTTGGTACAAACAAAATCAGTAATGTACCATCTCTGCTCAAATTTGAGCCTTGTTTGTGAAAAATATTTCTGTAAATGAAATACTTCATCTCTCTAAAAAAGTAAATTGATATTCAAATAGTCATAAAGAGAATATTTTAATGCTTTCATACTGTGAATTTGTTTGGTTCTTGAAAATCTTGCTAGGATTTATGTATTAGCTCTGATCTACTTTTCAGTAATAGCCTAATATACAAAATAATAAATACAGTTTCTGATTTAGAATTTTTTAATGAATGATTTTTTCTTTAAAATTAAATTCAACAATTTTCTTAAAAATCTAGGATTTTTTCTCCCACCAACTGAAAAGTCTATTTTCTTTTGCCTGCTTAGCATTTCTTTTGAAACTTTATATTGCCATGTAGGGTTAAATTTTTACATCTAGTACTCAAAAACATAGAAGTGAGATAGTGGTGTTTGCTTTTATCCCTTCAGTTTTCTCCTGATGTCCGTTTAGCAGTACCGTAATTCACACTGTCTGGGTGACAGAAATTTTGACACTTCATCTGCTTTCTCTATTTCTACTGTACATTCCTATTCTTTCCCTCTGCTTTGTGTATTACATTCTTAAATTTATATGTTTGGGGGGAGGTGGAGACAGGTGTTTTTGATTTTTTAATAAGTTGAAAGCTATACTTAGAGGTATACTTTAAAGGTATACAGACTTCCATGAGTCTGAAGTCAGCTTTTACAGTTTTTTGGCTCTGGGTGTTGGGGGGGCTGAGTATTTAGGAGGACCAGCTAATCACAGGTTCTTGTAAGGAAGATAAGAACATTACGGCACATTTATGAATTTGGTTAAATCTTTTCTCATTTGAAGCAGGAGTCCTTATTCTTATAGTTTTCCATTTAATTTCTACTGATATTTTAGGCAAATTGTGAAGTCACAGAAATTATTTTTTGGTCTTAATATTTTTATAGCTTCTAAAAGACTGCAACAATACCAGTTAGTAGATTTCAATTAAGACATTATTATAACCTCTTTATGATGATTTTTTATACGTATTAATACTCTTTGGTAGCTTTTGTGTAGTCTTCCTTGTTTGTGTTGTAATTCGTGTGGTAAGAAATTCCAGTGCAGTACATACCTGCAGTGCTTGTTTCTGTTTCCAGAGAATCAAGAATTTAGGTTGGAATGGACCTCTTGAGATTATCCATTCTAGCTTCCTGCTCAGGGCAGGTGAGCTTCTAGTAAAGATCAGGTTGCTAAGAGCCATGTCCAGATAAGTTTTGAAAATCTCTAAGGATGGACAATGTCATCCATGGCTTAACTGCCCTCATTGTGAAGCGTATTTTTCTTTATTTCACATTGGAATGTTCCTTATGCCACTTGTGTCCATTGCCTTTTTGTCCTTTCATTTGCTGGCTCAGGTGCTAGACTTTGTGTTTGTGTTTATTGAACATCTCCAGGCTTTTCTCAAACCTTTCTTGTAGCTAATCAAGGTCCTCACCAAGTTCTTTTTTCTCCCTTTAGAAAGACATGCTTTTGAACACAGGTATTTGTTACTGAAGACATGCAGGATTCTCCAGGATTAATTTGCTGTGCAATGACTTGGCACTCTGTGTAACATTTTGGCATAAATGTGGTTATAATTTATTTTGTGTATGCTTTTTGGGTTATAGCAGCAAACTGATCCAATAATTTCCTTCAATATCTTTAAGAAATCTTCTAAATTTTCTAACACAAACTGGATACAGTGCTACTTTTAATTTTAAGGTTCTTTGATATAAATAAATGAAAAAAATAATCTCTGGGACTATTATAATAATGTTTTGATCTTAAAAAATACTTTCCTCTTAAATGCTGAATTAGTATTTAGCTATAATTTGAGTAACTGTTCCTGTTCAGTTGTTGAGGTAGGGTAAGTGGAATGAGCTGCAGAAAGTTCCTGCTGAAGGTATATGTAGCTATAAAAAATTGAAGTAATGTTCTTCATGGGTCAGGAAAACGTGCTTTCATTCTTGGCTCCTTTTGGAGTTGTGGCCTACTATGAATTCTGTTCTTGAATGTTGAAAGCAGTACACTTGCCAGATATTCTAGCTTTTATTTGGCTAAGAAAGTGGTAGTCTACCCTGATACTAAAACAAAATTTAGAATTGTTCAAATCAAGTATTTTAAATAAATACCAAAAGAACAGCAGGATGGTATAGTGCTGCTTGCTTTTTTTCTGATTCCTACAACTGTTCCTTAGCTGTACACATAAAAGTAATCAACATAATGCATATGCAAAAAGAAGTTGAGAATTTTTAGAATATAATTTACTTATCCTATTGAAGCATTGTACTGGTCCTAATATTAAAAATTCTTTTAAGCTGTAAAAATAGTCAGGTTATATGTAATCTTAAATTATTTGTGTTTTCTTTTTAGGTTTTCAAAACAGACCAAAGTCCTTGAAAGTGTTTGTTAATCCGAGCAGCCACAAAAGAGAAGCTGCTCATGTTTATTATGAAAAAGTTGCACCTCTTTTTAAACTTGCTGACATAAAAACTGATGTCACAGGTAAGTTGCTTCAAAAGCATAGCTTAATCCTTTGTGAAACTAATATTTAAGGGTAGGAGACAATTTGAATTTACTGCTAATCCTTATTGCCTTTGACTGCAAGTGGTGCATTTGGAACTCTAATTAATACAACACGGTATATTTTGATTTTGTAAAAAAATGTTTTAGCAATTCTGCTACCAGTATTTTTCAGCTATAGCAATCAATACTAGTAATCTATTGTTGGTATTTTTTAAAGATGGATTTTGTAGAAACATTTAATGTCTGGCAGTCTTCTATGTGCTTGCTCAGAGTTGTTCCTGCATTCTGGTGAACACGAGTCCTTAAGCGTTCCTTCTCTTCTGAGAGCATCTCTTGGCCTGACACTGTGAGAGGGCTGATGTGAAGGCCACAGCGCTCCTGGGTTGTGGCTCGGTCTCAGGGCTGACCTGGAGCCTGAGGGATTACCCTGGGTGGTGCCAGGGGCACTTCTCACAGGGTGTCTGGGGAGAGGAGGTGCAGCTGGAGCCTTGCAGTGCCTCAGCTCAGCAATGAGCTCCTGGCAGCAGCGTTGGATTCGAGGCCCCAGTGTGTGCCAGACTTCTGCTTCATGTCCTGGATTTGCCCTTTGGTTCATTTGATTGAGTTTTTATTTGAAATTGAAGAGGGAAATAATGAATTTTCTTAAACCAGTAAAATATTAATGGTCTGGTTATTGCTTCTGCCCTGATCATTGCTTCTGCCCTCTTTTGTGAACAGACTGAAACTTATACTGAATCAAATTTGGCCCCAAAACCCAGCCAAATATACTGAGAAATTATATTAGTATTTCCCAATCACAATAATTTTTAATCCATCATATTAAAATTTCTTTTAATATGCTGCTGGTTTTTTTGTTATGCCTTTCATATCCATGTGAAATATAAACTCTGATGCAAGGCATTTTGACACCAAAAAGTCTTTTTCCTATGTCTATTGTAATTGACTTGAAAAATTATAAGTCTCAGCTTAAACAAATCATAAGAGAAGTCTCATCTTGCAATTGTTCCTTCAACTTCTTATGAAATTATTTCTACTTCAAGTTGCAGGCCAAAAATTATTCTGAGGAAATACGATGTAGCCATGAGAATATAATTATGCAGTAATGGTAGATGAAAATTATCTTGCCAATTTTATTACCTCTATCTATGTATTTTTAAAATTATTTAGCCCACAAATTTAAAATAAAATCAATTGGAGATTAAAGACACATTAGAAGAAATGTGAAAAAGATTGTCTGCATTGAAATTCTGTGATGTTAACTTCTTAACTACCCTTAACTGAGAGGGAATGCTAGCAGCATTATCTAAGTTTTAATTCTCACAGGCATGTTTTTCCTCCTGCAAGGCATGGATGATAGTGTAAACAGACTAATAATGCTGTCATGTTAGAAATTGAATGTAGCCTTGTTTGGTCACAATTTTTAAAAAAAGTTTTAATACAAAATTTGTAGAGGTTTTAAAAACATTTTTACTAGTGGAATAAAAAACAGTTTTAAGTTTATTTTTCAATTATTTGCATTTTAAGTTTTAATAGGAAAATTCTGACTTGAGCCAGAAAAATCTTTGATGGCTTATCCTTTAGTTAAGGATATTTTGTCAATGTTGAAATATTATTGTGCTTATTAGCTGCCTAACACTCCTCCTACAGGCAAAATGAGAAAACTACATTACAGTTTTCAATGCTAGTAGAGAACTAAATAATTAAGAACCATGCATTAAAAAGAAGAGGGTGATGGTTGGTGCTGAGTAAAAGTCTTGTCCATATTCTAATAAAACTAAGCCCTTTATTTCAAGTAAATTGAACTGGGTTTTTTCCTTCCATAAATGTTTTGGATTTTGTGAAGTTGGAGTGTGCATCTTGCTGTTCCTGCTTTTTTGGAACATGGTCAATATTTACATAACTAGTGGCATAGAAAGGTGTATTAGGTACTGACATTGTCAAGGCTTTTGTACAAGTTTTGCACTCAAGGTAGTTTACATTTAGACTTTTCCATATACACATATTTAAAGCCTAAAATTCATTGAACAGAAAATTTTATAGCAAATTTGAACCTCTGAAGTGTCTTCTAGTGTGTAAAAAATGCAAAATTTGCAGGTTGCTAGAAACACCTCAGACCATCAAAGATTGACAATGGAGTGCTGCAAGACAGAGCTCCCCTCAGCCAGTCTTGTACATTGGTTGTTGCTTCCTCTCTGATCAGGCTTTCCAGATCTTATTCTTCATTGTAGCTTCTCTTGGAATAAACTTCTTTTGTGTTTATTCTCTCCTACTCAAGGACTTACAGCAGTCTAAAGATATGTATGTAAATGAGTGAGTGTTGAAGTAATATTTACTTTCTCTAATTATTTTTATATTTTGTAGGGTTTTCTTTTTATTTGTCCCCACAACTGCTTTTTGTGCTACAGCTGTATTAATTTTGGTAAAAAGAACCAAAGGTCTTATGGAGTGGATTGTGTTTTGTTGGGTTTTTGGGTTATTTTTGTTACATGCAGTAAGCAAATCTCTGAAGTGCTTAGTCCACTAGAAAGTGTGAATTAGGAAATTTAGACTGAAGCAGTATTTTCAGCTGTAGCTAAGGTGAAACAATAGTTAGAATCTGGCCTCTTTTAAGAATTGGGCAGTCTTTTGTGCTGCAGCTGGGATGTGGCTGCTAGGATAAGAACAGTGATTCTTCCAAAAAATTGAGTTCTACAAAAACTCACTCTACTGTTCAGATACCTGCAAGTACAGGCAAATAATGATGCTTGGAGCTAGTATTTTAGAAATACATTAGTACCTTGCAAAATCTTAGGCATAATTAAAGAAAAATAAATAAAGGAATCCCTGGCAGAATCCTAGCTTGTCTCACTTCTTCTCCTAGTTTTGACTCTCTTGCTTCCATTTATGCACACTTACAACAAAAATAACATTTCGCAAAAATAACAGCCTTCCCAACTCCGATTTTTAGGGCAGAATCATGAAGGGAAAGAATGTTTGAGAATTGGACCAATAGCATTGGTTTAAACTTACTGTATGGTAAATAACAACAGATAACCAGTGTTGAGGCTGGATGACAAAATATGTTATCATTTATGGTTATAGTCCTACTGATTTTAGTCTGTGACGTGTGCCAGTATTTTTACGTGTCACATGAAACATCCCCTGTTTTGAAGTGTTGAACTAATTGTATATTGTTTTTTCTGTATGTAGAGGCCCTCAGTTCTCGTTTGCTATGTGAAGAGGGTGTTGAAGTGTTTTTGGAGAATGGGTGACTCTTTGAATGAGGTGCACCTCTGGTGTCCTTCCTTCAGAGTGCTGTTATCTGGCACTCAAGAGCAAAACATTCTTGAAAAAGATAAACCTTCTAAATTATGCATTAGAAATGGTCAAAAAATCAAATAAAATATAAATAATATTTTTGTGATGGTATTTTTGCCAAATATGTAATCTCGATCCTTCTCAAACAATGAAAGAAGCTTTCTTTCTATTACCAAAATATACTGAGTAGGTTTTTTTGTTTGGTTGGTTTTCCCTCTGAATTGGAACAGTGCCAAATATTCAAACACTTAAGCTTTTTTTCCAGCTATCAGAATGATTTATACATGCCCCTCTGGAGGTTGTCAAGGCTGCAGAGAACTTTTTAGACATGGTCTTTTTACGTCTGTGTTGGATTTTTCTAGGTTTTTTTCCTACTTGAATAATTTTCTATGTTCTCACAAAGTTTTTCCTGAAAACCTCATTTTTTCATTGCCTTTTTGTCATGATGTGTCAAAACAGATCCTCTGTCATTCCTTCATCAAATTTTAAATTTCTTGGAATTCCCCAATCTTAAGCCTTGAGCAGTTCTTCTACATAATTTCCAAACTTAAGCAATTAGATGCAAAAAGGATGGAGTTGCTCTCAATCTGGCTGACATTAGTCATTTTTACTGCCTTTATTGATTTCTCTGTAGACATGAGCCCACTTTATTTTCATGTCCTTGTTCTTTGAGTGAATTAATTTTGTAATACTAAGCATAACTTACATTACATTAGGAAAGCACTGAGCATGTTTTCTGTTACAAAATAAATCTTATTTGCTGTTCCATTTTAATTAGACTGTACTCATAACTTTCTAAATGTCATGGTGTTCATTTAAAAAGACATGTAACCTGGTAACCAACTCTGTGTTTTCATGGGAAGAGTTTATTTCACAGCTAAGCAATGGTAAGGGATTTGAACCTTTCTGCATTTTTGCATGATGCACAGTTTTATTGGCCACTTTTCACACAGCCTACCGATACTGGTAAAAGCATAGTTCCCATTGGTAATGCAAAGCTGAATATGGTGGCTTAAATATTGTGCTATGATATTCCAGAGAGGCCCTGCATAGAAGTAAATTCTGTAAATAATTCCGAAAAGTTATTGTAGTGATGGGTGTTTCTGCAGCAAAATGATAAATCTCTGCCTTTGATATAATCAAAACAACTCTAGTTTTTAATTAAGAATTTTCAAAACACCAAGCACTAGACTTTGCTGATACTGACTGGGGACTTTTGAAGTTATAGGCAATATATACTGTTTTTTAATGTGAAGTGTAAAAATTGTATCACTTTGGTTTTGATTTTGTCTTCCTTCTTATTTTTTAGGAAAAAAGATATATACACTCACTATATCTACATGCATACTTGTGTGTGTGTGTATAGGAAGAGACAGAGGTGTTTTCAGTTCTTGAAAGCAGCATTTGAATAGTCTGTAGAAATACTGTTGGAACAGGTACAGATATGGAATGATTGTTTTAGACACCAAGACTAATAATTTTAGCAGTGTTTAGGAACACTGGAGAAAAGCCTTGAACTATGCGAGCACCAGGGACAGACAAGCATGAAAGATTAATGTAATTTTGCATATAATGATGCACATTCTTACACAAAAAATCCATCTGCAAGTGTCATGTCAGTCAGCAAAAATCTTTGATGGGTGGCTGCAGCTGGGCTGTCTCTTCTGGCAAAGCTGCCCTAGAAAATGCTAAATGTAGTTATGATGCTTTGTGCCATCTGTAGTATGCCAGTTTATCCTGTCTTCACTGGCATTTACAGTACTATATAGGGTATCAGCAAACACAGAGACATCAATGTGGAGTGACAGATTCATTTCCTCCAGAGGCTATGAACTCTGGTGTATACTTGTGCCACCTTCCTCTGTGTGTTATATTCTGTTGTCACTGGTATTTGGCTTGATTTCATACTTCTGTGTTTAACTCCTCTTATTTTTTGATTTAGCAATTTGCACATCCTAACACAAAGGCAATTAAATTTGATTGATCCTGAAGTAATTCAATCTTAACTGAGGATATGCTTATTTTCCTGAAGTTTACCAACTGTGTCAGTGCTAAAACTTGCATTTTGATGCAACAAACATCTTCTTGAATTATCTGAATTTAAATGCGCTAAATAGCTATGTGTCTGATAGCAGCTAAATTTTAATGTTTGGGCTTTTAGCTAGCATAACTGTAAAATAGAACTTCTCATACTTTTAATGTATTAATGATTTAAAAAAAAAATCTGAATTTAATTACTCTGTGTTCCTTATGTTAGATGGGCAAAATAATTTAAAACCCTTTACAAGTATCTAATCTGCCAATAATTGATATTTTCCACAGTCACTGAATATGAAGGACATGCTCTCTCAGTACTTAAAGAATGTGAGCTCCAGGCATTTGATGGGTAAGTTGGTTAGTCACTATGAATTTCAGTAAACCTCATCATATTATTTTTATTTGTATTCTAATCAAAATTATGCTAGTAGGTATTTCATGAGTTATATGTTATATATATGAGACCTGAGAAAGTCAGTTCTCATTAAATACTCTGGAATTTATTAATTACTGACAATGGATGTGTATCTTAGATTCATAAATAACGGGAAATAAAGCGTTCTGAAGTATGCTTCATGGAAGTTGCACTCTCTATATTTGTAAACATATGAAGACAAAGAAGAAAAAGCCTTGATTGTATCTTCTTTCACAAACATCTTCTATACTGAGTCATATTTGAACTGTTTCATCTTTGGGTAGTCACTGGGAACTTCCCTGTAAGACTTCTCTCCAGTGGCCAGATCTAGGGGCAAACAGGAGCAGAAGAAGCTGGAAGACTATAACCCTTAATGTGTATCTCAACTGGGTTTTCATGTTTGTACCATGACAGAAATAGACAATGTCCATGCATATATTTCTTCCCTAATCAGGAGCCTAAAGTATTAAGGATATGTAGAGTAGCCTGAGTTAGTCCGACCTTAGTGAATAGTTGATTAGGAAAGTTGCATCTGGTGGTTAACTAGATGTTTTTCCTCTTAGAAGCCTTGCTCAAGGTCTAAGTAAAATTTGTTTGCTCAAGACTTTCTACTCCTTATGCATAGCGGGTTCTCGCTGATTAGCACTGGAATTCCTGGTCCCTCATGGTATCTCTATTTCCAGCCAAAAAGGCAGCTCTTGATGATTAATGCTAAACTAATAAAAGTCAAAATTAGCAGCATTTTCATGTTATTCCTTGGACTCTTCTTCTATACAGCTCTCCAAAATCAGGGGAAAATATATCTGTTTTCAAAAGTTTTAATAGCCAGAAGACAATCAACACAATTCCTTCTGGGTGTATAATTTATCAGACTTCGAAGAGTAACTGTTTTTGCTACTGTGACACAAGATTTTAAGCCTGGGAACATCAGAAAATGAGTCAAAAGACAGACGATGACTCCTGATTGTGAGCAGGAAGAAAATGTGCTTCAAACTTTTATATTCTATTCTTCAAGCTGTATATTGTATTTTTTATTTAATGTGGCAGTGTTTAGCTAGATAGAGGAAACATTCCTAAATATTAGAAATTAAAAATCAGCTTAGAAATAATAATAATAATAGGAACTGAAGAAAAATGTTTAAAGAGATGAGGTAATTGATTTTAAACATTTAATAACATTAATAACATAATGAGTTTTTCATATAAAGATCTGATCAGTTTTCGCTGATTGAATTATTGGCCATAGTTTCACAACTGCATTCATACAGATAAATGAAACAAATATAATATAAGTGAATGCCTTGTAAAGCAACTCTTCTATCATAAATGCCTGGAATGTATTATTACTATTCTTATCATTCAAATGTGTTTACTAATTTAGAGAATCACTGTAATATGTACTTAAATAAACAAAAACAAGGGAAGAAAAGGTTTGCCGTAACAGAGCTTTTATAGACAAATGCATTCCTCTCTATAGCCACAGCAGGTGGGAGTTTAATTACGTGCTCCAGAAGCAGTGATTAAGTACCTTTGTGCAAAGGATTGCTGGCTCTAGGATTTTATACCTTTCTAAATCCCTCAACTGCCTGCATAGTGTGTGAAAATAGCTGTTTTCCAGTGGTTTTTTATTTTATTGTAATATTTGGTGAGTTGTTATTATAAGGGCAATTAAAAGACATTGGAATGTTTGTATGGGTCAGCATTGAAAGATGTAAAGAGCTTTTCCGCTGAGGCACTTGAACGTGTTTGGTTCTTCCATCTGATCAGTTTATGTGCATTGTGGGTGATAAGGTAAGAGAAACTTTGTAAGTTGTTAACTATGTTTACTGCTACTCAGATAGAAAGCAGAAATAAGAATGCTTAAGGAACAGTCAGGTAGCATTCTGACAGCGAAACCCAAGCTGGTTGTTAAAGAAAGAATGTTTTTTAACTTTTTGAAATATCACTATGTATATGGTGTGGCATAGCTGCCTTCCACTTGCTTGTTCAGCTGTGCAGGAGTTTGTTTTGAACTGTTTGGCATTTTTGTTTTGTAATAGGGTCGTTTGTGTTGGTGGAGATGGATCTGTCAGTGAAGTTGCTCATGGGCTGCTGCTTAGAGCCCAGATCGATGCTGGAAAAGACACAGACTATGTATCAAAGCCTGTCAGAGCACCAGTTCCTCTGGGAGTCATACCAGCAGGTGAGAATGAAAGGTATTGTTACATTTCGTTAGTCATCTCTTTGAAGTCCCTCTGGCATGTTTTGCAGTTTTGGCTACTAAAGGCAGTTCTTGATGCTAAAGCTTCAGTTACGTAAGGGAGTTATTGAATACGTGTCCTAAATTAGTGATTTATATTGATTACAAATGACTTGATTTTAAAATGTAATGATAATTTATAGTAATGGCACAGATAAGCTCTTTGCCTGAAGGGAGAAGCTGAGAAAGAATAAAACTGAAGTATTTTTCAGCTGATCCATGCTAAGATCAAGTTTCACCCTTATTTCCTGACAGAAAGTATACCAAATGAAAACTTTGCTTTCTAGATTTTCCTTTCTTGCAGCTCCAGTTTTCTTGGCGGGATTCTCACTTGGATTCACGCTTAGAGTCTGTTTTAAAAGGATGTCCCAGAAATACATTTTCTGCATTATATTTAAAAAGAAATGTGCACACAAAACTGCTTTCGCTCTCCTTTTTTTTTACAGACATGAAAATCTATCTCTCTTGAAAAGTCCTCTTGCTCTTTTATTAACTTGTATCTTGTGGTGTGTTTTTGCTTGTTTGTACTGGGAGGTTTGTGTGTCCCTTCTCCTGACAGTTTCTGTGTTTGCCCTTCTCCTCTCAGTTTTTGTATTTGTCCTTCTTGGACTGTAACTTTGCCCAGAAGGAAGGTTTTAGCAGGAACTGTCATGGTTTAACCCCAGCCAGCAGCCAAGCCCCACTGCGTTCGCTCACTCCCCCTCAGTGGGACTGGTGAGAGAATCAGAAGGGTAAAGGCTGGAAAACTCTTGGGTTGAGATAAAGACAGGTTAATAGGAAAAGCAAAACTGTGGGCACCAGCAAAGCAAAACAAGGAATCGTTCACTGCTTCCCATGGGCAGGCAGGAGTTCAGCCATCTCCAGGAGAGCAGGGCCCCATCACACCTAACAGTGGCTTGGGAAGACAAATGCCATCACTCCAAATGTCCCCTCCTTCCCTCATTCTATATACTGAGCATGGTGTCAGATGGTCTGGAACATTCCTCTGGTCAGTTTGTGTCACCTGTCCTGTCTGTGTCTCCTCCCAGCCTCCCACGCACCCCCAGCCCCCTCACCAGCGTGTCAGTACAAAATCAGAAAAGGCCTTGGCTCTATGTAAGCTCTGCTCAGCAGTAACAAAAACATCTCTGTATTATCAACCCTGAGTTCAGCACAAATCCAGAAAGGCCCATAGCAGCCATTGCAAAGAAAGCTAGCTCTACCCCAGCTAAAACCAGCACAAATCTGTACAGTCAGGGCAGATCTTGGACTGGTATACAAATCACTTCTCTTGAAATGAAGAGAGGAGTTTTGGCATGAACACTACTCTCTGGTGTGCAAGTTTGCTAAGACTACTTGACATAGTTTCTCAGATGTTTTTAACTAGTAAGAAAAAATTCCTACACCCAGTTGAACAGCAAATCACTGGTTTTAGTTTTCTACAAAAAAAGGAGCAAGTCATTTAGAACTGAGCAAGCAGATTTTTAAATGCTTTGACTTGGTTTGCACATATAAAAGCAGTATGGAAACAGGGACTAGTTGCTTGTGAAAGGGTAAGATTACATTAGCTTTTTCTCAAGTTAAAAAACACTTGGTGAAAGTGACAGCAGTCTCAAAAACATGAAGCTAATGGATTTGAGTGCAGAAGTTGAGCCATCACTTACCAGCTCAATACTCTGAATATCTCAATGGTGTTGAGACACAACCTCTCCAGCACCTGACTCCATGTTGTGTGTAGGTCATCAGTGGTGCTTACTGTCCTCAGTAAAAGACAAATATGCCACGATCAAAAAGGACTTGTAAACCCAAAAGAATTCCATATAGCTTCTTACACAAAAGGGCATAGATTTTGTTAAAAGAGGATGAGAACGACTTATAAAATGATATTGTGAGAAACTCCTAATACGTTCTTAAAAGTAATCTATTGTTTGTTTGATTTCCATATTGCTGATATTCCATGAGGCAGTCAGTTAGGAAACAGGGAAGTATGATACTTGTTCTCATGAAGATGCAACTCTGGTCAGTTAACTTTTTTTTCCCCACCAGAAATCCGTTGTACAAAATTATTAGGATTTTCCAGCCAAGTAGAAACAGCAGCTGTATTACAGAGTAGTATTATGTGAGTGGCTTAAAATCTGGTTTTAGCCTCTATAATAAGTAGTTAAGACAGCATTTTGAACTTTCAATCATCTTGATGGGAAGGAGATGCTCTTGAAACAATTTACCTCCTGAAGAGAGAGGTCCAGAGGGGAGTATGTTTTTGCTAAAATACTCTACTGAACTGCCTCATTGTGGTCCAAATCAAATGGCTGAGATGTGGGGAAGCCTGCAGTTGTACTGCTGGTCATTAGCAAGAGTGTTTGTTGCTATGGGAACTACTGCTAAGAAACTGTACAGGGGGGGAACAGAGAGAGGGGAGGGGGAACTGGAAGGACATTTAAAAAGCTATCCAGTTGTTACAGAACAGGAGATAATCTCTATCTGATGCCTGTGAACCTTTTGGTCCAAAGTGGTTCATTTAAATAAATCCATGATTTCCAATTAATTCAGAAAATAAAATATTACTGAGGGACTGTTAATTTCTGTGATATTTCAGGCAAAGAACCAAAATGTTGGTGCAGTTTTCATCAGAATTTTAGCTATGCTTGACTAGGAAGTCATTACATCACATTTATCTGTTTGGATGGGGAAGACATTAACAGCCTTATGAATATTCATGTCGTCTGGTTAATTAAGTTAATTGTACTGCAGAAGTGCTTGCACTTCCAAGGACAATTTTTTTCTCCACAATTTCTGTTTGGTACTTTCATCAGTCATGCTTTACATGACCTGCAGATACTCTGTTCTTACAGAGATGCTTTTGCACTTTTGGGAAGGAGGTTGTAGGAAGTTGGTAATGTCAGGAAAATATGTTGGTATTTTGAGCAGAATGACATTTTGGAGTAATAAAATCTTCTTTGTTTCTGTAAAAAAATGCTGATATTTGCATGGAATTGCATGGATGAAACCTTTGTACATTAAATTGAGTAGCTGGAGTGAGAACTAAAAATGTGACTAATATGCGAGGGGTGCAAGTCGTGGGCATCAAAGGTTTTTAGTCTCTGAAGTTAATATGATACAAAGTGTTCAGGGGAAAAGCAGTTATTGGTGAATATCTTGAGCTTGCATAGGGGAAAAATGAATCCTTGAGAGTGTGAATAAAGGCATTAAAACCCTTATTATTGAATCACCACTTAAATCAGAAAAACTTCTATTATTATTTTTTTATAACTTTTATAGTTTTTGCTTTGTTTATAGGCTGCTTTTTTGGGTTTGCTTGTTTGTTTTGATTTGGGTTATTTGCCTGGCATCCTGCTTGTATAGGACTTCATTAATGAGGCATGTTATTCAGTCATTATTGGGATCAAAACCACTGTCAGGCATATTCTAAGTGGAGTTTTTGGAGAACAGGATGGTAAAACTCCCACAAAAACTGTGCTTGTTCCGGTTCTTCAAGTTGTGGAAGGGTAGTTGAGGTATTTACGTTTTTGAACGCAGATAGAACCTGTTTTATCTTCCTAGGATTCATGAAAGGGTGGGATTTTGCTTTGTTTACTTCTGCAAATGTTAATGAGCTCCAAAGATTTAAGAGAAGGATGCAATTACTCGTGCCTATCCTGTTTAGTAGGAATGAGATTTAAGTCTCATTAAAGTCAGTTTGAAGATTGGTACCGACTTCAGCTGTGGTCATTTGGTATCTTGCTGCCATCTGCATTGGTAAATTACTCTTAAATGAGGGTTGCAGCTTAAACTCATACCAAGCTGGATTTTCTGAACTATATTCCACCTTGCGCTCTTTTATTAGCTTGATCTTTAGTGAGAACTAAAATATTTTTTTCAGAATAATGACTTCCCTGTTTTGACATACAGGAAGTAAGCGTGATTTGCCTGACTTGTAATGATCTGCTGCTTGTGTGTGTGATTTCCTTTGTTTTGGAGAGACCCCCATAACAGCTGATAAGAGCTGTATAATTTTGATTGAAGGAAATATTTGAGTATTTTTGAATTGCATCTTTAGCTACCTTCACTGGCAAAGCAGAACTAGTTGGATCTGGAAATTAAATCCCTGAAGTCATTCAAACATGAAAGAGTGTTGGGCATATACTTGTATTCTCTGAAGAATTGCTTTAGGTCAAATGTAGGGGTTTTGTAATTTTTGGATACCTGTAACCTTAATACACGTACCTCACTTCCTTCATACAGGAGGAACTCAGAGCTCCTCTCTCTGATGTTATGGCAGCTTTCCATGAAGTCCTGAATTACTTTCAGGCTAAGGATCTCTAAGGACTTGACAGGGGACCTGTGAGATTCCCAGTTATCTTACAATTTTTTATTTAGAGAAATTATTGAAAAAAATCAAAGATCTATTCTGAATAAAAATGACATGATGCCTTTAGAGCTTTGTGATTATGTACATCAGTGTTTGCAAATTCAGTATTTTTTCCTACCACTAGCATGACATCAAAGATAGTAGAATTTGGAGATAAACAAATTTTTTCAATTTGGTACATGATGCTTTAAAAGTGCTTCTTTGAATATTGAGTGCCCCTTGTTTGACATGTGGTAGTCTTTCCTTTTCCTCTCTTCTCTCCCCTACTTTAGAAAGGCAAGTCATACTTCCATAACGCTTTAGGGCACATTTAACATCCAGAATTGTCTATTGCTGCTGTAGCATATTAAATAATTCAAACAAGAAAATAATTTGAAAATCTATGTGAGCTCATTTTTATATGGAAATGTTAGGTTCTAAACTGTTCTTTTGTAATTTTTGTTCTTTTAATTAAACTGTGATTGAATTATTCATCCCTTAATCAGTGATGTGAAGAAGTCAATATTCTGCCTGCTTGGTGGCAGGCTCTAGCTCTTTATTTTCCAGAGGTGAATTCTTTGGCTCTGTTGCTTGGCTAAGTAATGCCAGAAATGAGAAAAATCAATTTGATTTTTTTAAAAAAACAATACCATTTAGGAAAGACACAACTGTTCCTTCTTTGTGATTTTAAAATTAAATTGATGTTTTAAAGTCAGCTGATGCACAATCTTTCATGTCCTAGGCATTAAAGCAGAAGGCCAAAATTTACATATATATATATACGTGTATGTATGTATGGATGTATATATATCCATGTTTCTTACCCAGGTAAAGTGCTTTGCCATATCAATCACCATCAGCCATTTTGCCTGGGAAAGGTGCATTTCTACACTGTCTGGGTATTATTTTGCCAACTTAAAATTGTTCCCCAAATACATCTTACTAGATAATCTGCCTTCTAGTTCCTCAGTACAGCACTTGGGTATATAAGAGGTGATTATTGAGGAGATGGTTTAAAAAAACCCCAAACAGGCAATTTTTTAAAAAGCTTGTGTTCCACACCCCCCCC